>JAHUXG010011296.1:0-33454 GCA_020740815.1 Sciurus niger | reverse complement strand
GAGATTTTCACAGGGTCGATTTTATTCGAATACTATATTCTTGTTTTTGTTATTTTTCAAAGAAAAGTAAGAACTAATTAAATTCAGGCACATCTCTTTATGCTTGTGAATCCAAAGGGTTCAATGATCTTAATTGTTCAATGGTAAAGAAGCTCCTAAATTAAAAACTCTGATGTTCAATAATTCAACTTACCCAACTAAGATCCAATTCTCCCAACATTTTTAAATTAATTAAAAATATTTAATGAATGTCATTCCTTTAAATAAAATGGAACCACTTTGGCTTTGTTTCCTTAACCTGAATCCTTCTTCACGCTGCTTGAAATGTAAATTCTGCAGGAACTGTACCCTCAGTATACATAGGGAGGACATGCCAAGTGATCATCATCTATTTTCTTAATAACTAGAACATAATGGTTATTCTGAGGAGCTATTTTCAGAAAGCATCCTTAATCAGATAAATGGAAATACCTAAAATTCGGGTTTCCCATCTCGATTTTCAACTTTTAAAAAGCCTTGATACATTTACAAATTTTAAAAAAGTCATGAAATACTTGAAGTATAATGGAGTGATCAAAAGATCACATGGACACATACAGCAAACGTACATCTGGGAAATAACAACTACAGACTAGGTGGACTTAGAAACTGTCTTGAAGATGAAAGTGTCATTGCTATTCATGATGTGATTTTTCCTTTTGCAAAACTCCAAACAACAAAGTATATTCTCTTCTAAATTTACCTTGTAGTTGTTTTTCTGGAAAATTCCATGTAAACTTAAAAAGTACAAAAGCAATTTGTGTCCACATGCAAAAGGTAGTTTGCTTCTAGATTCAAATATTATAAATTGTCTCCTCATCCCACTTTGCCTGAATCACTAAAAAGACATAAAAGTCTTTGTAGGGAGGGGCTAAAGATTCTTCTCTCCATTTTATATGGTGGTTGCATATGCTGATGAACATCAAATATCCAGGCACACTGGTAGAAAATGTTTGGTAATCTCCCAAATATTTTTATAACCAAAAATATGCTCATAAATTTCTAAAATGCTAACTTTGTTTGCTTCTACTTCATGAAACCATTACTTATGTTCTATACTACAGGTAAGATTCTATATGTCAATGTGAGTGGAGCAAACAGATGTGGTAGTTGTCATCAGATCATTAGGAATAAAGCTGAGCCCTTGGAGTAGAAGTAACAGAGAGGAAGCTTTCAGCTTAAGAAAGAAGGATCATCCCTGGAAGAAGTATGTACCTGATAAGCAGACAGATGCAGCAAAAATGAATCACAATACCTGATAGTACTTTGACATAAAGAAAGTCTTCCAATGATTAATTAATTGAATAGTCAAATTTCTAGTATAATCGCATGTTCATAATTTAGTCAACTCTTCCATTATTTATCCTAAAAATATTTCTTCAACAATTAATATTTTTCTGACATCACTCAGTTTTCATCTTATTTGGATAATAAAAAAAATTACATGTATTTTGCACTTGGCCAAGGATTTTGTAAATGGCAAAATGTATTTCAAATCCATGACATTTTATCCTCACCTACCTAATTAATTTCTCTGAATGCCTTGATTTACAAATATCCAAGCATATCCTCGGTGTGTATCTGTATAGGTTATTTTAGGCGATATTCCTGAATTTAGCTGCAAATTGATTACAAAGACCACTAACATTCCAACTAAATTGTCCTCTATTATGATTCCTTCCTTTCCTGTTCTTGATAATTATTTATATGCATTTTCTTTATCTTATATACCCTTTGGGGATGGTAACCAAAGAACATGGCTATGTCTAATTCATTGAAAACATATTTCCTGAAATCCATGGTTCCTGTCACACTCTCATGGGTGCTCAGTGAACAGGTCTTGCTTGACTCATAAGTATTTGAAACTCGATCCTCAAGCAGGTTTGGTAGGGACTACCTCAATGTCTACCTGTTAAGAAAATAACCAGCCAGGTCTAGCAAGTTGTACAGGAAAGAGAAGAGCAAATAAAACTTCAACTTGAATGATTGTCATCATTCATATAAAATCACTGGCCAATTGCTCTTCTTCATTTTGTTTCCTGTGTGGTTATCATGACACCGGACCACTCAATGGACCATTTTAAATGGATTGACTGGTCAATTTCAGAAAGTATCTGATACTTGCTGGAACTGATCACGTCATCAGATAAATTTAGCTGGGCCAACACAACCTGTGCCTTTGATGTCAGACCGATGAGAAATAGAAAGAGGAATTAAAGGACCAGGAGCCCCAATGGAATGAGCAGTAGTAGTAGCTCCTTCTTTTTCTTTCATAATCCATCTTTCTTTTCTTATATTCCATTCATTTCTTTCCTTTTCTCTCTCCTGATTTTCCATAAGACTGGGTGATAAGACACACAGCTTGGGAGAAGCATGGCAAGACCATGCCAAAAGTTTGTGGCTGTGTGCACAGGTGCCCACCTGCCTGCTCTGACAGCACAGCTACACTTTAGTTGCATCATTTCATTTCCTAAGTATTGTAAATATCACTTTCTATCCTAAGATGTTAGCAACTGAGGAAGTAAACAAGTATCACTGAGCATTTGAGATCATAGTTATTTTCCTACTTAAAAAAAAAACATTAACAAAAAATAGTATTGTGGTAAAATGGGAAAGAGTCCAGGGAGGGCAATTAAAGAAAGTTGTTTGCATTTTTCCTTGTTTGCTTTCTTGTCTGTTAAAATGCCCAAACAAAGTAATTTCAGAATCTTCCCTAATGTGGAAAGGATGATCAAACCCTTCTTATTTTAGCCACTTGTTTCTCTTGTCTACCATTCCTGCAACTTTACACATGCTAAGTATAAATGAAAATCTGAGATATCTGTTGAAATAAATTGCTTTCAGAATATAGTTCTTGTATATATGGTGTATCTAGAACACATGTGTTTGAGAAACTGTAAGATGGGCTGTCTGACAGATTCTTTAAATCTTATTTTTTAATAAGGAGGAAAAAAGCAATCTTTGAAAAACAGAACAATATAATTTTAATTCATATTGCTTTAATGGCTGAAGACCAGAGGCAAAATAAACCAAACAGGAACAGAAAATAGTACATATGGGTAAAGTGACTGTGATAATGTTACTAAGGAAACATAACTTTTGACTTTAATAACTTTAATGTGATTCAGTTTTCAATTTTAACATTCTAATGACTCACAATCCTAATTATCACGTTTTTCTACATATCACGTTCTTTCTTCTTAAGGTTGTTGCTAGCACTCTTCCCTGGTTAGCATATTTATTTTATTTTTGTCTCTTTTAAAAACATGCAAACAACATTTCAGTATAATAATTTTCCAGTGATATTTTGTATCTTTGCTAAAAAAGAAAACATTTTAGAAAGAATGATAAAACTCTCAAACATTTCACATCTTTAAAATATTTAGGAAATTATTTTCTCACTTTTTTTCCACATGCATGCATAATTCTCTTAAGTAGCCAACATCATCAAATAATAAAATATATTAAAGGCTTTATGTGCCACTAGTTAAGTTTTGCTAAAATATATACATTCTAGCAAAGAAATACAAATTTGGATTATCTGTGCCATAGAAATTACTTATATGGATTTTTTTTGAAAGAAGGAATAATTTAATTTCTTTAATTTATCTCTGAAATATTTTAAGTAAGTTTCTACATCATATTGTCTTTCTTACAAATTAAGGCAGAAGAACTCTGTATGTTTTTATTTAAATAGCAAACCCAGGATCTCATTTATAAAAAGGATCATTGTAAAGTTGCCCCGAATGGCTCAGAAAACTGTGCTCTGATACATAGTTTTTTAGTTTTCTCTGTAGCAACTTGTAAGGATATAAAATTGACCCGAGGTTCCATAAAACCTCACTGGAAAATCAAAGTCAAGTGCCAAACCTAAGAGCACTTTGCATTTTCTTGGTTTTTAAAACAGAAAAGAAGCTTTATTTTCCACTCCTGTCCATCAACCTACACAGCAACCCAGCAAGCCTATTCTAGAATTATACAACATTCTCTCTCTACTCTCATTGTATTTTAGATTCTACTCTTCATAGGCTTCTTTTTAAATTTTTTTGAATGTTCTACATACATTTTATTATTTGGAAGGATATGATGTAATTGAGGTTTATTCAGATATATTTTATTTTTTCTAATTATATATGACAGTAGAATGCATTTTGACACATTATACAGAAACAGAGAACAACTTCTCTTTTTTCCTTGACTGTACATTATGCAGAGTCACATCATTGCTGTAATCACATGTCAGGGGCAGGCTCTGAGGGCCCCAGAGCCGCACCGTGGCCTGATCTCTAAGATGGCACCTGGCAGCTTGCCAAACATAGCTGCACTTATATACAAGTTTTAGGAAGTAACTCTGGTTGGTTGTTGTACATGAGGCAATCCTGGTATCTGCCTGGAGAGAGTTCCTTGATAGGCTGACTTTCCTGGTAGTCTACTCTCTGATAGGCTGATGTTCTCAATATAAGTCTGAGACTTGTGGAATAAAGTCCTTTTGATTGAGGTTTATTCGGATATATTTTATTTTTTCTAATTAGTTATATATGACAGTAGAATGCATTTTGACACATTATACAGAAACGGAGAACAACTTCTCTTTTTTCCTTGACTGTACCTTATGCAGAGTCACATCGTTGCTGTAATCATACATGCACATAGGGTGATAACGTCTGTCTCATTCCACCTCCTTCCCACCCCCACACGTCCTCCCCTCCCATCACTCCCCCTTACCCTATCCAAAGTTCCTCCATTTTTCCTACTCTCGCCAACCCCCCCCCCCGCCCCCAGATTATGGATCAGCATCCACATATCAGAGAAAACATTTGGCCTTCGGTGTTTTGGGATTGGCTTTTTTCACTTAGCAGTATATTCTCCATCCATTTACCTGCAAATTCCATTTCATTCTTCTTTAAGGCTGAGTAGTATTCCATTGTGTATATATACCACAGTTTCTTTATCCATTCATCTTTTGAAGGGCATCTAGGGTGGTTCCAGAGTTTACCTATTGTGAACTTAGCAGCTATAAACATTGATGTGGGTGCGTCATTCTAGTATGCTGATTTTAAGTCCTTTGAGTATAAACTGAGGAGTGGGATAGCTCCATTCCAAGTTTTCTGAGGACTTTCCATACTACTTTCCATAGTGGTTGTATCAATTTGCTGTCCCACCAGCAAAGTATGAGTGTGCCTGTTTCCCCACATCCTCTCCAACACTTATTATTACTTATATTTTTGATAATTGCATTCTGACTAGAGTGAGATGAAATCTTAAGTTTTGATTTGCATTTCTCTAATTGTTAGAGATGTTTAACATTTTTTCATATATTTGTTGATCGATTGTATATCTTCTTTTGTGAAGTGTCTGGTCAGTTCCTTAGCCCATTTATTGATTGGGTTATTTGTTTTTTTGATGGTGCATGTGGTAAAGATTTTCTCCCACTCTCTAGGTTCTTTGTTCACATTATTGTTTCCTTTGCTGAGAAAAACTAGTTTGAATCAATCCCATTTATTGATTCTTGATTTAACTTCTTGTGCTTTAGGTTTATAGGCTCCTTACCAGCTGGTTGAGCCTCTTAAAAAATTCCCAGACTGTAGCTGTAATTTTTTATATTTCCATTTGTGAACACTGGTGGACTTAGTAAGTACCCAAGAAACATTTGCCAAATGAGTGTATTAATGAAGCAATACATAAGTAAATAAATAAATTGATAAGCTAAAGAAAAATGAAATATATATTATTAGAATAAATGGTGTAAAAGTATGTTCAATTATACCCATTTGTTACTAATAATCCATTTGTGTATAAACTTTCCAATATTTCAGCTTGCATATCTGTAGCTTCAATAAAGAGATTTCATTCTTCATACCTAAACAAATCTCTTCACCTACATCTTAGGTTTAGTGTCTTTCTACATTCTCACAAACATTGTTCTTCTCTAGTCTCAGTGTTTCTGACATTGATAATTTCCCTTCAACAAGAAATATACCCCTTTCCCCAAAATTAAACACAAGGAAATATATTCCTTTAACTCCCTCACCAATTTATCTCTCACCATCCAAAGTCAAACATGTAATAGATCATGCAGACTATCACCTACTCTTTCTATTTCATCTGACCAAGCTTGCATTAATTCCTCAACCCACTGCCTGTCCTACCCATTATCACTCTAGAGTGTGTCACTTTTGCTCGATAAAGTAATACGAGTAGTAAAAGTGATGATGATGATGATAATAGTGATGACAATAACGGGAATGTGTTTATGAGCACTTCTTATATGCACCAGGTATGGTTCTAAGTAGTCACATGTATTAATACTGAAGACCGCTCTGTGAGAGGAAAGTCGAGGCTGACCACATAGAGCTTAAGCAGGTCACACAGATATTAGTGGTAGAGACAAGATGTGAATACCTTCAATTAGACACTGAAATCACACTTCTAACCATGAAGTTACAGCCACCAAAGGAAATACAAGAATTCTGTAACTTCTTTCCCAATCTTACATACATTGAATATTTTTGTCATCAAAAAGTATCCAATTCCCTAAGTTTTGATGAAATTTCATTCTGTTCAGTTTACTTTTGCTTTCTTGATTGTTGTTTTAGGACTTTTCTCCCTCACATAAATGCTGTTGTTTCTGAAAATTATACCGTAGGCTATTTTTTTTTTTTAATTCCATGTCCTTTTCCTAGGTGATCTCATTTTTTTCCCCATGACCTCAGGTGCCATGCTCATGTAGATAGTTTGATAATCTAGAGCTTTTATACATTTCTATTTGCAAAACAAAAGACGTGTATCCAATTTCCCTGAAACCTCTGTTTCTTTTTCCTTCTCTTACAGCTTCCTTTGTGGTTAAATCATTTACACTAGTAAAGCGTTTTGACTCCCTGCTTATTATTTTCAATTTCTCTCTTACAGAATTTGCTTCATGGTTACCATGAGGCTTACAAAAAGACATCCCTGGATTATAATAAGCCATTTTGTTGAAATGAAAATAGGGTAACCTGATCACAAAGAAAATTTTAAAAATAAATAAATAAAAAAGAAATACACAAATAAAATACTCTGCATTTGGAGTTGACTCCTCCCCACTTTTTGAATTTTTGATGTTTCATTCTTCTTTTTCTGTAACGTAGTTCTCTTAACATATTAAGAGAATATTGATTTTTAAGTGTTTTGATTTTTGTCTTCATCTAGAACACATTAATGGTTTAATGCATCGTGTTTGCCACAGTAGAGCGTTCAGGATTTGTCCATATAATTACTCTTACCAGTGATTTTTATACATTCCAATGTTTGCTTCTTACACATTAACATTTCTTCCTTTGCCTTGGAGAGCTCCCTTTAGCACCTCCTGTAAGCCAGGTCTGGGGGAGACCTATCTCTGAGCTTTTACTCAACTGGTAATCTCTAAATCTCTCTTTCATTTCTAACAGGTAGCTTTTCTGGGTGTTCTTGGTTGACAGTTTTGTTTTGCTGTGTTTCATTTTCATTCAGCTTGGTGATAATATTGTCCCATGCCCTCATGACCTGTAAGGTTTCTGCTGAGATGTTTGCCCTGGGCCATTAGGACACCCCTACATACTAGTTGTTTCTTTCCTCTTACTGCCTTGAGAATCTTCATCTTCTGTCTTTGAGATTTTGCTACTATTTTTTGAGTCAGACTTGGTTGAGTGAGATCTGGCTGGTGACCTTTGCCTTTCTCACACCTGGCTGTTTCTGTTCTTCTCTAGGTTTGAGAAGGATAAAAGGATTTGTGTTACTTCTTTGAATGAACTTCCTGCACCTTTGGAGTGCTCAAATCCTTTTAGAATAACAATAACCCAAATATTTGTTCTTTTAATGCTGTCCCCAAATACCTTTCAATGTTTTTTATTCTTCTCTATTTCTTTATTTCTCTTATAATGATGCATTTTTACATAGCCTGTCTTTAAGCCGATTATTTTGATATTTTTTATTTTCTTAATTTATTTTTCAGCTCAAGGATAATTGATTTTTAAAAATTGCTTCCATTTCTCTGTTAAGTGTCTGATAGAACCATTTTCTGTGTTTTCTTGAAGCTCCTTGAGTTTCCTCTAAACAGCTGTTTAAATTCCCCACCTGTTGGTCATACTCCTTACTATATGGCTGGTTTCCAGTACCTTATTTTGACTGCTGTGTGAGGTCCTGATTCCCTGCGAGTTCTTCATGCTTTTTGGGATGTGACAGTTTTGGGGTACTGACAAATTATCTATCTCTTCTATTTCTTATAATCTGGCTTTGTTTGTGCCCATCTTTTTAGAAATTCCAAGAAAGTGGCTTATTTTTTCCAAGCCTGTATTCACGTCCAATATTTCATTACTAGAGGATGCTCTGAGTTCAGATAGGTCATGAGTTGACTGTTGGTGTGTTGTTGTCACTCTTTCATCACCAACAGATGACATGAGCCCACACTTCCCACCCACAGTCTGTGTGTGACTTACCATGAATTGGAGGAACACCTAAACAGGGTAATGTGCCCCTGCAGATGGTACCTCCCTCAAAATCACAACCTTTCATCAGGCACTGTGGGATTCTGCCCAGCTCCAAGCAGAATCACTCTAGAAGGGCCAGTCTCAGACTCCTATGCCATGCCTGTGGCCACCAATGCCACACACAGTGTCACAGCCTGAGCCCACAGCTCCAAGACCAGCACAGCAGTAGGGTAGGAGCAAGGCTCACACTAGGATGGTCTTCCCACTGCTGAGATGGACTTGTGGAACAAGACCGCTGCAGCCAGATATAGAAGATTGTGACCAGAACAAAAGATTGATTAACTGGGACCATGTGTGTACACTCGACACCAGGTCTCTTTCAGACGCTCTCTCCACAGGTCGTCCAGGAGATGGGACTATTAGGATCTCTCTACTGTTAGATTCACCATTCTGGTACCGAGACCCAAGTCACAGTTCTATTCATGTGGCCCTGCCCACCTCTCAGCAAATGGAATCTTGCTCTATATTCTGCTGCCCATGATTAGGGTAACAGAAGTGATTTCTCAGTCACCAAAGCTTTTCTAAGCTATGTCCTGACGGAGTCCCAGCTTCATGGACCTGTACAATTTCAGGAGTGCAGCCAGACTCATGTTATAGTTAGCGTTGATGCAGGAAGAAATGAGAGCCAGTCCCACTGGAGTACAGATATTGCTGGAACAGGTTTAGAGAAAGCTCTGTGCTCCGGTCTGAGGATAACTGTGTTGCCTGAGTTTGGGGGCTAGGTGGTCAGTCCATTGGCCAGCAAGGCTGATGCTGAGTCCCTCTATCTCTCAGATGCACACATATATAGTCTGGGAGTAGGGAGACAGGCCTACTCCAAGGCCAGCAATGATACCGAAGAGAAGCCCTTGGCTGGAGCAGGTCTAGAGACTCCACCTGTGAATAGTAGCCTGGGTATGGTGGTCTTTGTTTTCTGCCTGCTACTGGGTCTCACCAAACAGGGGCAAAGCACTGAAATCCAATGAAAAATATTATGATAACTTTCCTTCTGTGCTTTATCCACAGTGAGTGGAACCTGGCTCCACCCTTTCATGTCCAAGTCTAGGGAAGGGTTGGTGGTGCCATAAGTTGCCAAGTTAACTCAGTACTAATGGCTGAGTCTATAGGTACTAACCTGGGTATGGAGTCTCAGTGGCTTTGTCCAGCACGGGTTTTCACCAGGTAGGCCTGGAACTGGGTTTCAAATTCGAGGTCTGAACTTAATTCCTCCTTCCTCCTCAAAGAAGAAAACATCTCTTTCCATCCACCATGCTTGGAACTTGAGGAGGTGAAGAGTGGGTAACTGTTTCCTTCCTGCCTTCTTTAGTGCATCTTCTCTTACTGCTGTGCTGATCCAGGCATTGTCGTCCCTTATCTGGCTTTCTTCGCTCTTGTGAAGATAGTTTACTGTATGAAGAATTTTTCAAATTGATATGACTGTACGGAAATAATTGCTGAAGGGTCTTTCTCAGCTGCCATCTTGCTCTGCTCCTGGACCTGGAATATTTGCATGTTAATATTCCATGGCCCTCAAATTATGCATGTTCAAAAAGTGCATAAGAGACACAAACATTAAAGTGTATATGATTAAAATATTTAAGAATATAGAGAACAAGTTGACCAATTGCATGTAAAAAAATCAAATGAAAATTATAGAGATACAAAATTCAGAAATAACTTCATGTTTACTACTAGGTCTTAGAGTAAACAAAATAACCTAATGATGTTATTAGCAGTCTTTCATTGCTGTGACTGACGAGATCAACTTAGAGGAGGAAAAGGTTATTCAGGCTCACTGGATCAGTGGTTCAGTCCATGGTGGGCTGACTATATTGCTCTGAGCCCAAGTGAGGCAGAACAATGTAGCAGCAGGGGATGGTGGAGTACAGCCTCCTTCACAGCAGCCAGGAAGCAGAGAGTGAGAAAAGGAAAGGGCCTACAGGGAAGACGAACCCTCCCAGGTTATAACCCCAACCTCCTTCAGCCAGGCCTCATTTGCCTCGAGTTGTGGCCCACTTAATTAATTCAAAGTAGGATGGACGGATTAGGTCATGGCTCTCACAATCTAATCATTTCACCTCTGAATATTTCTGTATTGATTGACACAGAAGGTTTGGGGGACACCTCCTATTTTTAAGTCGTAACATCAGATGATCATTCAACCTATAAATCTATCATAAACTGTCGTCTAATCCAAAGTCACGAAGTTGTGCATGAACAGCAGAAATATATTAAGTAAAAGGAAGATATGAGTCATGCCTGAAAGGTTCAAACAAATTGAGCAAGTGGATTATACTTCTTGCACTTCCTTCTCACTGGCTTCTGTATATTATCTTCTCTCCCCCAACCATTGCCTGTGTTCATTATATTTAATTGACTAAGAATTTGATTTTGGGCCTGTTTAAAATATGAGCCTGTATTTTACACTGGTGCCATTCTAAAGTGAATGATTGTGTCATTGTAAGTCTACTCAGGGATGATTCTGAAGTAGAGTAAGAAAGGAAAATCTTCCCAGTGGGAAGAATTTTGAGCAGTACAATTTGTTTCCACTTTCATCGGCCATTTAGTTTGGCCAGGAATACAAATGTACTGTGATTCATAAGCAGCTGTTAATAGTTTGAATGAAAGGTCAGGGACTTGGAAAGAATAAAGTTGGAAAATTGGAAGTCTTGGGAAGGGGTATGATTCTTCTTTTAAAAATATAAATATGTTTATATCTCATATGAATAATCAGCAAAGAAAATGCATTGCAGAGAAGGTTCTCAATAATCAAGTGGACACAATGACATTCACTGTGGCTATCAGTTAGCTTCTCTCTCAGACCACTAAAATACTTGCTCGAGGGCACTGTAAACAAAAGGTATAGTATCAGGGCTGGGGAGATAGCTCAACTGGTAGAGTGCTTGCCTCGCAAGCACAAAGCCCTGAGTGCGATCCCCAGTACCGCAAGAAAAAAAAAAAGATATAGTATCAGGAATAGAAAATATTCATGGGTTAAAAAATATGTTCTTCTTATCAAGGTTGACCTTGTTAACACTAATGTTAATAGCCTAATGCTAATAGGAAAAATCAGTACTAAGCCCCAATTACAACATCATTCCACAAGATACAAGTCAGACACTTGGTGGCAGATAGATTTCATTGGACCTTCTCTTTGCAAAGGCAACAGAGATTTTTCTTCCCGTGGGTATATAGTAATCTCCATATATTTTCCTTATCTCCCAAGACTGCCTCCACCAGCACAATCATTGGCAGACTCACAGAATACCTATAAACCATCATTGTATGACACATGCCATTGCTTCTCATGAAAGAATGCATCTCCCATAAGAGAACGTGAAGAAATTGGCTCGTGATCATATAATTTATTTGTATTAGCACATCACGTAGAAGGGATTATTTTAATAGAAAGATAAAATGGCTCCCTGAAGATTTAATTGCAGTGCCAGTTGGAAGGTAACCTTTAAGTTTATCAAAAAAATTATATTGTAGTCTCTACATTTTCAGAATACAAAGAAAGGAAGTAGAAGAAACTCTTCACTGTTGTGCCTCATAATCCATTTGCAAAATATTTGTTTCTTGTGTCAAGAACTTCTAGTTTTACTGCAGTGAGATTTGTTTTTCCCTAAAGGAAGAATGCTAACTCTCAGGTACAAAATATTGATTCCAGGGAATTAAGAGAAAATGCCACATGCCCATTTTCTTTTTGTTCCTTATGACACTAACTCAGCAAATTGAAATGGGTGTTCTTATTTGAGTGACTGATCATGATTACAAAGGTGACATAAACTTCCAACTTTGCATTGAGTATAAAGAAGAATACATATGAGACCCACAGGAGTCTCTGGGGGTTGCTCTTTGTACCTCTTTATGCAATAGTAAGGATTATTGACAGAATAAGCAAATATGAAACAAAGGACAGGACTTTTAAAGGCTCATCCTTTTCAAAAGGAGGGTTTGAGTCATACTGCCTAGGGAAGTGATGGCCAGCTGAAATGTTTTTCTGCAAGAAAGAGGATATGAGAGAACTTATAGAAGAAAGAAATCATAAATATTAACAGCAGGTAAGGTTAATATTCAAATGTAATCTAAAGTTATTTTTATATAGTTTCCTTTGGCTTTTTATATATGTATGTGTGTATGAGTTTAAATTTAGTATATTCTCTTTTTTTTCTCTTTTTAAATTTAATATACAATATATTGGTGGCTAATTTTATAATTTAGTCTTTACACAGCAGAATGCTAGGTGAAATTTTGACTGAATTTGATTTGTGATAAATACAAACAGTGATGGCTATGGGATTGTGGGTCTCATGGTCTTGGCGAGAGGGAAAGGACCTCACATATGTGAAGGATACGACATTTTATTAGATGGAATTGTAGAGTCATGTTTTGTTTTACGGAGGCTCAGGTAGGAAAGGTGTGTTTGGAAGCTGAAGTGCTAATAGGTTAACTGTCCTTGTTATGGAAAATACCTCTTATCATAACTCACTCTTCTTTATCTTCCTTAGGGCACTAGAACTTGACCTGATATGTCTTCCTCCTTTGCCATCCAGCTTCAAAGACTCTAAAACCAGGGAAGTAGGAAGGCTCTTCCTTCCTGTATCTGGTGTGCTGTTTCTCAACATGACAGCCAATATAGAAGCATGTGAAGCCGGGTGGCACTGGCCAACCGTCTATGAAGACAAGCTGAGGCCAGCACTCAAGTTTTCCCACCACCCAACAGTCACCCTGTGTGAGGATGATAGCCGTGCTCTTCCAGAAAGGTTTTCCAACATCAGGCAGACTCACTCTGACCCATCTTTCTTTGCCATGGGAAATATATCTGTTCTCACCCTTGGCCATAACGTCTTACCTTTGTATGAATAGGAACCTTATCTAAAGTTTTTATGTCCTTCCTTGTTCACATTCTCTATGCCCTAGAGCATCCTGATTCTAAAGGATCTCCTCAGGAAGAAATAAAATGATCCCATAATGAAGAACAGGAATCAAGAAAGGAACGAGAGCGACAGGAAAAGATAATTATAAATGTAAATACACATTAATATGTATGATGATGAATCTATAAAATACAGTGTAATAAAATGCATGGCAATAAAATCACTAGGTGGAAGGAGGATACACCCAGCTTAGTGAATTGGATGCTTACATTTTCCAGAAAGTGGTTCAGGTACTATTTTTTTTTATGTTAATGTTAAGAGGAGCACTGTCATATTGAGGATAAACTGCATAGCAATAGTAAAACCATGTATAATTGAAAAACTAATGGAGAAGGAACACTGAGTAATAGTAACTGTTGTTGGTTATTTCAAATGCTGAAAAAATAAAGAAGCAAACATATGAGACAAAAGTTAAACATTAAAAGGATGTTAAATATAAACTCAGACACAATCATTCTCACAGTAAAGGTCAATGGATTTTGTAATTTCAAACACAAGATAAATATCATATTGATTTAAAGTATAATTGAATAAAATTCCATGTTGATCGCCTCACAAATCAGGTAAGAAAACTCTATAGAAAGTAGAAAAAGAAATCAAGAAATAAAAGAAAACTACTGTCTAAAATAAAGCTGGCAATTTCAATTTTTGAAAGATATTTCAAAAAGATGAGATTCTTCAGTTTTAAAGTTCTAAATTTCTGTGTACATATGTATGCACCTACTGATATTCCCTTAAGATACGTATATATGTATCTTTTTATCTTATTATGCTATTATTTGCTCTTATCTTTATTGTGTCCTAATTAGAGTTATTCTAGTATTTTATGTTGTTACTTATGTCAATAATTCTGAAGTTTTCTGCTTTCTATACATTTTCCTAGGATTTTTATTTTATTCAATTTTCAATATATTTCAATTTTTGTTATTTTAGTTTTTTTATTATTTCAATTTTTATTATTTATTCTTTGGTTCATTAGTTTATTTTATTACCATGTAGCATTTCTAAAGTGCTTAAATTTTAAGTGTATAAATTGTTGATCATTTATACGTTTACTATTCATTGTACTACTATTCAATTCGATATACAGACTCTGCAATATTCCATGTTTTCTTAATGCTTCTTCCCAATCTCATTTTTAAACCTTTCCCCATACCATCTCATAATCTTTTGGGTTTATCTTTTTTCATTAATTATTTCATGTATGAGATTCAGCTATAATAGTTCATGTAGCAGTCATTATTAGCTAGATAGAATCTTGTTTTCTGAAGATACCATGATTTAGGATTATTATTATTATTGATGAAGATTTGAATTCTAGTCTTCCTTCTTTCTTTAGACTCTTAGGAATAATGTTTCTATGATTAGCATTATTTATGTCTTTGGCAAACATGTACTTTTTTCTCTCAGAAATGGAACTGTGGAATTTCACTTGAACTTGGAATAGAATTGTGAAATTCGTTGGAACACAAAATGAGAGTGAATCTATTGTGGTCAGTTATTATATGCTGTATGTCATCTTTGGTATTTGTGGATACCAACTTTATGGACTGTTACAGTAACAATTTCCCAAATGCTCCTTGAGTGTTCTTCAATTTGTGTGTTCCCTCTTGGCGAATATCTTTAATTTGCTCTTATTGAGTTCTTAAAATCTACATGCATTATTTCTGATTTTTTTCTATTCCATTTATCTCTAGGATATGGATTTTAAAATACCCACTAAATTTGTAGATTCAATCACACTTGCCTGACTATAGGGCAAATGCGACTTTAAATATATTAAAATTGTCACATAGTTACAAACAATTTAAAGTCATTAAATGCAGTTGAAATAAAATTTTAATCATTAGGTAGTGATCTGTATATCTATCGTTGTCATAATTTTACTTGTGCATTTTTTAATATAATAGTGATTTAATGAAAACAGCCCCTTTTGCTTAGTTTATGGTTGATGTATATCTTTCTAACCTTTTAAGTTTAATTTTCCATTTCATTACATTTAGGATTCCCTCCTTAAAATAGCATACACATAAATTATGTATTTATATTAGTCTGAACTTCTTCAATTTTTAAAGCTTTTTTTTTATTTTCATTTAATGTGACTTAGTTTATTATAATATGCTTGCATTTATTTCTATTACAGCGATCATTCTCAACTTTCTTTATATTGGATAAAACCTTGAAAAAGTTTACACGTTTTGAGAAATCCCTGAATAAAACTTATTATACCTACAAGTGTAATATAAAAAGATTAATAAATTGCGGGTATTCTAATACAGTAATAACTGGACTTTCAATTTTCAATACAGAATAATACATTGTATGATTTGTTTCAATGGTTTAATATCATTAGTTTTGAATATTTTTCTCTACCTGCTTCTAAAGTAACTTAAGACTAGATAGAAAACAGCTCCATTGATTTTTGTACTTTTTTAAAAAATAAGTTAACCTTATTTCATTAAACAAATCTGAGTTCTGCTAAAAGATTTAAAATCACTTCTAATGTTTAGAATTCTATTAGGCATCTTTACTATAAAAGTAGATACAACTTTTCAGCCAGATTTTCTTGAACCAAAAGCTACTAAGCTTAATTCACATTTCTTGACATTGATTTTTCTTTCCTTCTAAATATTTTAGAAATCATAAAGCAAATATTTAAATAATGGTTCAAATTTGATATTATTTGATGTATTGACATTTGAATGGTAAAACTACTAAAACCATAAACAAAACACATTTGATTAAGATTACAACTTAAGATCTAGCTTACTATGACTTTATAAAAATTTTTCTAATATGATCAAATTCCATGTCAATTATAGTACCAATATATGTATGTTGGTTGCATGATCTTTTTCATGGCTACATATAACTGAAAGTTATTTTGAAATCAAATATAAAGAACAAAGTTGGTCTACCTAATATGAAGTTTGGGCTTGTCATTTTTGTTTGTGTATGTGTGTGTGTTCAAACAATTACTCAATGCTAGTGCACTTTTAGAAAACACACGTGATTTTTTGTTTTTAACTAACATGAGACAACTTCTGTCCTTGGCTTCAAAGCCTATAAAACCGGTAGACAGCCTTAAGAACATGTAGAAAGTTTAAAACTACATCAAAACTTTCAGGGCTTTCTTCTGATTGGAGGGTTACACTTTTTCCACAGAAATGTAGAAATTGTCTAGAGGCCAAGTAATAATGCTAATCAAACCAAAGGTCACAAAGTTCTTCTTTTAAAGTCAAGTTTGTAGGTTGAAAAGTAATTACAGAGAAAGGAACTCCCTTCCTCTTATATACTTGATTTGAAGGGGCAGAAATGCACTATTCCAATTTGTTCTGTATTCTCCAGTGGTTTTCAATAAGGGTTGGGTCTTGCCCATTTCCTTCCTCCATCCAAGCCCCAACAGCAGTGGAAATATTTCAAGATTTCTTTTGCAACATTATTTTAAAAATACAAATGATATTTACAGATAGATGATTTTTGTTTTCATTTTAGATACAAAAATCTTGTCAGAGAAACAAAAATATTCTCCAGAAAACTGATTCTGTGTAATATGATGAAAACATTTACCAGTTAGACTAGTTTCTGTTGCCATTTTTCATTCTCAAAGCACTCCATGAAATCTGCCTCATCATTTTCCTGAATGTGATGCTATAATTACTGTTCAGATAAAAAAAAAAAAATCCAACTGGAAACTCTTTTCTCTGTTAAACCACTGGATTCCATTGTTGAGTGTGAGCTGTGTGTGTGTGTGTGTGTGTGTGTGTGTGTATTTGTAAATCACCTAGGCTTTTATACATTTTTAAAGGATTCTTGAGTATGTCTTGACTTTATATCATTGATTATTTTATAGCATTATTCTGTACTTCTCAAAATTTCATCTCCATGGTTTTCCTAACATCAGTGCCTTGTCTGAACAAACCACTGATTTATGATAATTTTTGGACTTTGATTTTATAAAAAATGGAGAAATCCTCAATAAGCCAACTGTTGGTGGAATAGTTCAGGGCAGATGCTAATGCAATTCCTGCAAGATGAAACTTCTGTTTTGATATGAGTATGAAACATTAAATAGAGCTAGTCCTTTGCTTATTTGATACCACTCTTAGTACAGGAAAATTTACTTTGAATTGCATCATCCTTTATAAAATATTGCAAATGCTACAAAATGACATTTATTGGTGAAACATGTTGAGTCATCAACTTAGATAGTGAAGCTCTAGTTTTTCAGTTTATTACACAAAATCTCTTCAACATTTTTTGACATATCATCAATACCTTAATGATCATACTCCTTGAAAGTGGAATGTTTCCAGCATCTTGTCTTAGAAATTTCCTAACTATAATTTTACATGCTGGCATTATTAGAATCTTACTAACTTTGTGATTTATCACAAATGAAGACTTTAATTAAAATAATATATATTAGGAATCTTTAAGAGATGAATTAGGATTAAACATTTCTGCTGTGAGAAAATATTGGCCCTACCATATAATCCAGCTATTCCTTTTCTGGTTGTATATCCAAAGGAAATTAAGTCAGCATACCAAATATATACTTATGTGTCCTTATTTATTGTGGTGTTATTCAAAATAGCTGAGATATGAAACTGGCTGAGGTACCCATCAGCAATCCAGTGGGTGAAGACAGTATGGTGTATATGCACAACTGAGTATTATTCAGTCATATAGAAGAATGGAAGCATCTCTTTTGGAGAAACGATGGCTGGAACTGGAGGATACTATCCTAAGTGAAATAAGCCAGACAAACAAAAATGACCAGAAAGTGGAAGAGGAACTTCAAAGGAAGAGGAAGAGGCTGGGAGGCAGGGAGGGAGAAGAATGGAAAGAACAAGAAAGGGCAAAAGGAAAGATGGACATGAACAAGGCATGATATATGTACCTATTGAGAAGTCACAGGGAAACTCATTTATACAATTAATGTGTATTCATTGCTGTAGCGATAATGAAAAAGTTTTTAAATTCTTTAATTTTCCAGTATATAATGAAAAATTTTATTCTTTGTTGACATAAACTTCTTCTTCTTCTTCTTATTATTATTATTATTTGAAATTGCCTTGCTATTTATTGTTTTTTTACAACATTATTTTCCTTTTCTTTTTCCCCTGTGGTTCTGGGGATTTAACACAAGGGTTCTCTACCACTGAGTTACATCCCCAGTCCTTTATATTTTGAGACAGAGTCTCACTAAGTTGCTGAAACTGTGTCTAACTTGTGATCCTCCTGCCTCAGCCTCCTGGTAATTGGGATTATAGGCATGTGACACCTTGCTTGACTCAAAAGTATTTTGTTGTCATCAGTTACATATACAAAAATTTTTGTATCTTATGACTTGTTAAGTACCTTTGATATTATGATGTGTGGGGTAAAGATTATAATAAATATATCCACATTGTAAAACTATAACTCTTAGATTGAACAATCTAATTAGTAGGCGATCATAAAAATCATTTTTCATGATTGCCTGGAAATCAACTATGTTTCTTCTTTTCTCTTTTCTCTGGGAGAAATCTTAGTCTTCATAACACTTTCTGGTCATTTTGTGACATTAAATCTAATAGTCACCTTTATCTTAGGAAAATTTCCACTTTTTAGCAGAGAAATATAGCAGCAGGCCAAGATCCTTCACCACTCCCTTCCCCTAGGCACATCAATTTGAACAGCTATTCATGCAGGATCTTTAGAAGAGTTAAACAAAAAAATAGGTGAGAGATCACAATACCAGGTTTTAGCATAATAAAAAAAAGGAACATTGAAAATGGCACAAAGGTAAGAGGTTTTCACAACACCCCTCCCTCAAAACAAGAAGCATAATGTAGAGAAAGTCTCCTCTCATTTTGGAGAGGGAAAGAGAATCAAGTATGGTTATTAGACTTGCTGAATTAGTGGCATTGACCATAGGCTCAGAGAAAGAACAAGTACTCTACATAGGTGTTCTGGAAGGACAGGCACAAACAAAACCAAATTATGAATTATAAACACCTAAATTTTCAATGAGAAGATGTCATCATCTCTCAACATGCATCAAGAACTTTAAAGGAACCAAGGCCTTATCTAACAGATAAAGACAGACACCAGAAACCAGTCATAAATTAACCAATATATGTGAATTTTTGAATAAAGAAATCAAAGAGAGCTCTTTTAAGAAAACGCAATAAACCCCAACGCAATAAACTCCAAGAGAACAATTCAGTAATTTATCAGAGAAAATTAACAGAGAATATAAATAATTTTTAAAAAATCACACAAATCCTGGAGCTGAGAAGCACATTAAACAAAATAAAAATCATGATAGAAGGCTTTAGTAGCCTAATCAATCACGCAGAAGAAAGATTCAGTGAGCTCAAAGACAGGCTATTTGAAAATACAGTTGGCAGAAAGAAAAACAAGAAAGAATGATGAGAATGAAGAATGCTTAGAGGAACTATGAAACAGCATTTTAAAAAGCAAATACTCCTGTAACTGGGGTTCAGAAAATACCTGAGAATTACAAAAGGGCAGGAAGTGTATTCAAAGAGATAATCAGAAAACTGTACAAACCTAAGGATGGATACACTTACAAGAGTACAGGGAGGTCAAAGGTCAAGAGTCAGGAGCTAATTCAACCAAGTTTACCCCAAGACATAACAAAGTTCTTAGAGTTTAAAGACAAAGAGGATTCTGAAACCTACAAGAGAAAGAAGAAAAAAAAAAAAAAACCTGAGGTGTTTTACTTTAACTTCCAGCAGACTGCTCAACAGAAACCTTAATGGCCAGAAGATAGTGAGACTATATATTAGGAGCACTGAAGGAGAAAAAATAAAAACAAAACAAAACAAAACAACTGCCAACTAAGAGTACTATAATCAGACTTAACAAAGCTATCCTTTAGAAATGAGAGATAAACACACTCCCAGATAAACAAAAGCTGAGAGAGTTTAGTACTACTTAACCTGTCTTACAAGAAATGCTGAGAGAGTTTTTCAAACTGAAAGAAAAAGATTTAATGAGCAAGAAATAAACACAAGGCATAAAACTGATCAGTTAAGAGTAACCGTACAGAAAATCCCATAATATTCTGATACTTTAGACATGATGTATAAAACATTCAAGGCTTTAGTATGAAGACTAAAAACAAATGCAAAATTATAATAATAACATTAAGTAGTAAGCAAGATGAAAAGAAGCAAATTGGGGCATCAACAATTCAAAATGCATGGAGGAATGAACCACAAGTTTTTTAGTGTTTATTTCTTCTGTATTTGTTTTCCTATTGTTAAGATCAATCTTAATTTGCTGTCATTTTAAAGTAACTTGTTATAATCAAAATTTTTTTCTGTAAGTTTCATGGTAACCAACAGGCAGAACCACCAACAATAATAAGTAATGAATCAAGACAGAGAAAATCAATCACAAAGGAAAACTATGAGAGAAAAAGAGGAACTATCAAAAAACCAGAGTAACAAAATTGCATATTAAAAATTATAAATAATACTTTACATGTAAATAATTAAATTATGCAATTTAAAGACATACAATGACAGAATGCATAAAAAGAAAATTCCTTTTTGTTAATTAAATCTTCATTTTGTCTCCCCAGCATGAGCTTTCTGCAAGCTGGAAACTTAGTGAAAATAAGAGATAGTTTCTTCCCCTCTTCCCAATCATATGGTAATATTGCTGCAACAGCTAAACTTCCCATTCTGGATTCCCAATTCCTTTCCCACGAGATAGCCCAAAGTTTTTTGAGATATGGAAAAGGGGTAGAGAGAAGAATTTGCTTTGACTATCATCAACATTTAATCTATTTTAAAAGGTGATTTGTAGAGAGTAAGAAACTTATTGAAAGATGGTAAAAATATTTGCTTGTGAAAGAGTGTATCTATATCAATAATATTGTTGCCCACTAGGACTTTATATTCAAATCACCTCAAATCTGTCCATCTCTTATCTCTGCTTCTCTCTGATCATTGACTTTATGACCAGAAAACACTTTCCATTGAGCAACTTCCCACCAGGGCATCACAAAAATATTTACCATCAAAGTAAAGTCAGATGTGGTCTAGTTGGTCCCAAGTCCAAAAGTCCTAATCTAGCCATATCTTTATTGCTTGAGGTATAAATCACAGGACCAATAAGCTAAGAACAGGGCTATATAAATTCTTAACATTGTGGTTTCTATCTGAACCATATTTGGAGACACAAGAACATGTTACTTGGGTTGGGGCTGGGGCTGAGCATTAGATGCTTACCTGAGGCTCTAATTTCAATCCACAGCATCACAAAACAAACAAAAAAATTGAGCATTGCAGCACAAAAGAACTAAGTGTTAAGTATGAAATACCTCAGAACTTTTGAGAGAAAATATTAATATTTAACCATTAACCTTGTTGATGGAAATAAAATAGTTTTTCTTGGAAAACATTTTTACATTTGGGGTGGAGTGCATTGTTTTTGCTTATATTTTCTTTATTATTATTATTTTTATTTAGCTTTTAATTTTTTACAGACTGCATTTTGATTCATTGTACACAAAGAGAAAATATGCAATATACAAGGGCACTCTGAGGACTAAATATTTCTAAAACATGATTGTGTTGAAGTGAAGACATTAGTCATTGAAAATTAATACTTTGATTTTTAAAAATTATTAAGATGACTTTTGATTAAAGTTGCAAAGTTCTACTAAATACCTACATGATAAAAAGCTCTTTTGTGTTTGTTTTACAATATCTACTGTATGAGCAGTCTCCAGCACTGGTGGATTCAGCAGGTCAACACTGTCATTAAAGGGAAGATTCATCCTTTGTCCTTGTCCTGCAGAGCCTGAACATTGACTTTTTACACAAGATGGTGGATATTTGACTATACACATTCCATAGGGTTCCATAAGGTACAAAAATGGTCCAGAGGAAGCTAAGGGGTTATATTTTACTATGGTTCTCATGTAGATATATGAAAACCATTTTAAAGAAACCCCCACTTCTCTGAATTTGCCAGAATTTGTTTGTATATATTTGAAAAATCAGTGGCAAAAGGTCATAATTATTTTATTGTCCATATATTTATTGTTTACTCACATTTAAATAGACTAATCAAATAAAATATATGATTATAAAATTAGGAGTCTTTGTATTTTAGGTTGTGAATTTACTTTTTGAGTTCTTGTTTCAAGAATAAAACTAATTGTTTATTAAATATTTATTACAATAGAAAAACAAATATATGCCATTCCTATTTTATAGATTTCATGATCAGATTTCATTCTATTTTAAAAGAAGATAGTAGACTTTAATGCTGATGTAATAATACAAAACTACCATTTACAAAAGTTTTATAATTTTAACTCTGCTCTATGGTATTTAGTCACTTTTAATGATTTTTTAAAATTTTTTTCTTTTTTAATTTTTTTATTGGTTCTAATTCATTATACATGGCAGTGGAATGCACTTACGCATTTTGATAAACCATACATAAATGGAGTATAATTTCTCATTTTTTCCAATTAAACATATTTATTCTAATAAACCATCACAAATAATTGAGATATGTAAAATTTGATTCATAAATTTACAAAAAGCAATGAAAATTCTGAAATTAAAATACATTCTCAAAAATCTAATAGAATTTTATCTATGCACTACTTAAAATAGCCAAAATCATTTAACTATTGTAATTATTTTACTTAGGATTCACAGGGAAGTTCATGTCTAAATAAATTGAAATGAAAATACTGCAATTTGGTTGATGGGCTATCTAATCTGCTTTGTTTCCCTTAGGATACTTGTGAGAAAGAAAGATGTTGGCAGTATTATATTCATCCTTGGACTTCTTACATGAAAACTTGATTATCATGATAAAACTGATGTTTAACATAAGTTTTTCCTATGCTACAGCAATATAAATAAGTGGAAAAAACAGCATCTCTATTATTTCTACAATTTGCTTCTGTAAATTCACAATTCATAATTTTGATTGAATAAACCTTGGCTATTTAAATTCTGCTCCCCTCCTCTGTATCTATCCCTTGTAAATCCTTTCCAGTGCTTAAAAAGGACAAATCCAAATGAAAAGATAAATAGATAAACAAGAAAAAAGTACCCAAGCAATAAACTGTAAAATATATTTGTATTTTAACAGATAACAAGTAAAGAATATTTCAAATGTATTTAAAATTTGTGGAATTCTGTAATATATTCTGTTTTGTACTATTTTATATTTTAGATTACCTAATAGAAATAAACAGTGATGAGCTCCAAGTCCTGGAGCCAGTGCGGCATACTCGGGCCCGCAAACGGCTTCAGGGACCAGGACAGGGCAGCCAGCGACCTCCCCAAGCAGCCTGGACCCCTGCAGTGGGAGGTGCCATTCAAGGCTAGCTTCTTGGAACAGACCACCCAGTGAGAGCTTTTCTACATAGAGCCAGCCACAAGTCCCCGAATCAAGCCAACGGAGAGCTTCGATCCGCAAGCAGCCTCTGGGATCAGGGCAGGGCAGCCAGAGACGTCTTCAGGCGGCTCTGCCCACTCCGGCCGCAGGCTCTCTTCACGGGGCGATCCAAGATGGCGGCCTAGAGGGAGACTGCACCCCCAGTCGCTCCAGAACCCAGGAGTTAAGAAGGGGAGGCATTGAGAGACTCGGACCAAAATAGAGTCATGGGTGAGTCTGCACACTGGGTAAAGCTCAGCCCGGGTGGCAGGCCCAGACAGAGGTGGCTTATCGGAGCAGGGCAGGGCAGCTAGAGTCTTCCACAGGCAGCCCTGTGCACTCCGGAGCTGGGCCCCTCCCACACAGCCAGCTTCTCCAGGTTCTCGGAGCAGGCCCCCTACTGAGAGCCTTTCTGATCAGAACAAGCTCCAAGTCCCGGAGCCAGCGCAGCATACGCGGGCCCGCAAGCGGCTTCAGGGATCAGGACAGGGCAGCCAGCAACCTCCCCAAGCAGCCTGGACCCCTGTGGTGGGAGGTGCCATTCAAGGATAGCTTCTCGGAACAGACCGTCCAGTGAGAGCCTTTCTACATAGAGACAGCCACAAGTCCCCAAGCCAACGGAGAGCTTCGATCCGCAAGCAGCCTCTGGGCTCAGGGCAGGGCAGCCAGAGTCTTCTTCAGGCGGCTCAGCCCACTCCGGCCGCAGGCTCTTTCCACGGGGCGATTCAAGATTGCGGACTAGAGGGTGACTGCATCTCCAGTCGCTCCAGAACCCAGGACTCCAGAAGGGGAGGCATTGAGAGACTTGGACAAAAATAGAGTCACGGGGTGAGACTCCCCCACTGGGTGAAACTTGGCCTGGGTGGCAGGCACAGATAGGGGTGGCTTATCATAGCAGGGTAGGGCAGCTAGAGTCTTCCCAAGGTAGCCTTCCACACTCAGGCGGTGGGCTCCCCCCACACAGCCAGCTGTACGGTGCAGGCCCCCAATGAGAGCCTTTCCACACAGAGCCAGCTCCAAGCCCTGGAACCAGTAGGGGCTAGGGGCAACCTTCTTCGGAAGCACTGCATTATCAAGTTCCTCCAAGACTTCAGGCTACTGAAGGCTGGGAGGTGATACACTGGAAATCTACCGGGACACTATAAGCCAATAGAGGAAATCTGCAATATCTCAGATTCCCACTGACATCTGACCATTATGAGAAAACAAGGAAAGAAAATGTCCCAAACAAACCTAGATACTACATCAATAAAACCCAATGTCAGCACAGCAGAAGAAATGTCTGAAAGGGAGTTCAGAATGTACATAATTAAAACAATCAGAGAAGCAATGAGGAGATGAAAGAGCAAATGCAGGCATTGAAGGAGGAGATGAAAGAGCAAATGCAGGCATTAAATGATCGCACCAATCAACAGTTAAAAGACCAAATACGGGAAGCAAGAGATCATTTCAATAAAGAGTTAGAGATACTGAAAAAAAAACAACTGAAATACTTGAAATGAAGGAAACAATAAACCAAGTTAAAAACTCCATAGAAAGCATAACCAATAGGGTAGAACACCTGGAAGACAGAACCTCAGACATTGAAGACAAAATATTTAATCTTGAAAACAAAGTTGGCCAAACAGAGAAGATGGTAAGAAATCATGAAGAGAATCTACAAGAATTATAGGATATCATGAAAAGGCCAAATTTGAGAATTATTGGGATTGAGGAAGGCTTAGAAAAACGAACCAAAGGAATGAACAATATATTCAATGAAATAATATCAGAAAATTTCCCAAATCTGAAGAATGAAATGAAAAACCAAGTACAAGAGGCTTATAGAAATCCAAATATACAAAATTACAACAGACCCACAACAAGGCACATTATTATGAAAATAACTAACATACAAAATAAAGACAGAATTTTAAAGGCCGAGAGAGAAAAGAATCAAATTACATTCAGAGGGAAACCAATAAGAATATCAGCAGATTTTTCAATCCAGACCCTAAAAGCTAGAAGGGCCTGGAACAACATTACCAAGCCCTGAAAGACAATGGATGCCAACCAAGAATCTTATACCCAGCAAAACTTACCTTCAAATTTGACGATGAAATAAGATCCTTCCATGATAAACAAAAGCTAAAGGAATTTACAAAAAGAAAGCCAGCATTACAGAACATTCTCAGCAAAATATTCCATGAGGAAGAGATGAAAAACAACGATGCAAATCAGCAACAGGAGGCGCTAGCCTAAAGGAATAGCCAAATAAAGGAGAAACCAAATCATGTCAAAAACAAATATGAGTCAATTGACTGGGAATACAAATCATATCACAATAATAACCCTGAATGTTAATAGCCTGAACTCATCAATCAAAAGACATAGACTGGCAGATTGGATTAAAAAGAAAACTCCAACAATATGCTGCCTGCAAGAGACTCATCTCATAGAAAGAGATACCCACAGACTAAAGGTGAAAGGATGGGAAAAAACATACCATGCACACGGACACAGCAAAAAGCTGGAGTTTCCATCCTCATTTCAGATAATGTGGACTTCAAGCCAAAACTAGTCAGAAGGGATAAAGAAGGACATTACATGCTGCTTAAGGGAAGCATAAATCAGCAAGACAAAACAATCATAAATATCTATGCCCCGAACATTGGCTCATCCACGTACATCAAACAAATCCTTCTCAATTCCAGAAATCAAATAGACCACAACACAATAATACTAAGCGATTTTAACACACCTCTCTCACCACTGGATAGATCGTCCAAACAAAAATTGAATAAAGAAACTATAGATCTCAACAACACAATCAGCAATTTAGACTTAACAGACATATATAGAATATACCATCCAACAAAGACGAATACACACTTTCTTCTCAGCAGCACATGGATCCTTCTCTAAAATAGACCATATTTTATGCCACAAAGCTACTGTTAGCAAATACAAGAAGATAGAGATACTACCTTGTACTCTATCAGATCATAATGGATTGAAATTAGAAATAAATGACAGAATAAAAAACAGAAACTTCTCCAGACCTGGAGACTAAATAATACACTATTATATGATGAATGGATAACAGAAGACATCAGGAGGAAATAAAAAAATTCTTAGAAGTAACGAGAACAAAGACACATCATATCAAAATCTCTGGGACACTATGAAAGCAGTACTTAGAGGAAGATTTATTTCATGGGGTGCATTCAAAAAAAAAAGTAGAAATCAACAAATAAACGACTTAACACTACAGCTCAAAGCACTAGAAAAAGAAGAGCAGACCAATACCAAAAGTAGTAGAAGACAGGAAATAGTTAAAATCAGAGCCGAAATCAACGAAATCGAAACAAAAGAAACAATTGGAAAAATTAAAAAAATAAACAGTCAGTTCTTTGAAAAAATAAACAAAATTGATAAACCCTTAGCCACACTACCAAAGAGAAAGAGGGAGAAAACTCAAATTACTAATATTCGGAATGAACAAGGAAACATCACAACAGACACGACTGAAATACAAAACATAATTAGAAGCTATTTTGAAAATCTATACTCCAACAAAACAGAAAACCTCGAAGACATCAAAAAATTTCTAGAGACATATGAATTACCTAAACTGAATGGGGAGGACATACACAACTTAAATAAACCAATTTCAAGCAATGAAATAGAAGAGGTCATCAAAAGCCTACTAACAAAGAAAAGTCCGGGACCAGATGGGTTCTCAGCTGAGTTCTACAAAACCTTTAAAGAAGAGTTCATTCCAATACTCCTCAAATAGAAATTCCTTGAAATAGAAGAGGAGGGAACCCTCCCTACCTCGTTCTATGAAGCCAATATCACCCTGATACCTAAACCAGAGACACATCGAGGAAAGAAAATTTCAGACCAATATCCTTAATGAACATCGACGCAAAAATTCTCAACAAAATTTTAGCAAATGGCATACAAATATATATTAAAAAGATAGTGCACCACGATCAAGTGGGTTTTATCCCAGGGATGCAAGGTTGGTTCAACATTCGGAAATCAATAAATGTCATTGACCATATCAACAGACTTAAAGTTAAGAATCACATGATTATTTCAATAGATGCAGAAAAAGCATTCGATAAAATGCAGCACCCCTTCATGCTCAAAACACTAGAAAAAATTGGGGTAGTGGGAACATTCCTTAACATTATAAAGGCCATCTACGCTAAGCCCATGGCTAATATCATTCTAAATGTTGAAAAACTGAAAGCGTTCCCCCTAAAAACTGGAACAAGGCAGGGATGCCCTCTTTCACCACTTCTATTCAACATCGTCCTTGAGACTCTAGCCAGAGCAATTAGACTAACCAAAGAAATTAAAGGGATACGAATAGGAAAAGAAAAACTCAAACTATCCCTGTTCGCTGACGACATGATTATATATTTAGAGGAACCTGGAAATTCCACCAGAAAACTTTTAGAACTCATAAGTGAATTCAGTAAAGTAGCAAGTTAACAAGATCAATGCTCATAAATCCAATGCATTTTTGTACATAAGTGATGAATCGTCAGAAAGAGAAGTTAGGAAAACTACCCCATTCACAATAGCATCGAAAAAAATAAAATACTTGGGAATCAATCTCACAAAAGAGGTGAAAGACCTCTACAATGAGAACCACAGAACACTAAAGAAAGAAATTAAAGAAAACCTTAGAAGATGGAAAGATCTCCCATGTTCTTGGATAGGAAGAATTAATATTGTCAAATGGCCATACTACCAAAAGTGCTATACAGATTCAATGCAATTCCAATTAAAATCCCAATGATGTACCTTACAGAAATAGAGCAAGCAATTATGAAATTCATCTGGAAGAATAAAAAAACCTAGAATAGCTAAAGCAATCCTAAGTAGCAAGAACGAAGCAGGGGGTATTGCAATACCAGATCTTCAACTCTACTACAAAGCAATAGTAACAAAAACGGCATAGTATTGGTACCAAAATAGACAGGTAGATCAATGGTACAGAATAGAGGACATGGACACAAACCAAATAAATACAATTTTCTCATACTAGACAAAGGTTCCAAAAATATGCAATGGAGGAAAGATAGCCTCTTCAACAAATGGTGCTGGGAAAACTGGAAAACCATATGCAATAGAATGAAATTAAACCCATATCTCTCACCCTACACAAAACTCAACTCAAAATGGATCAAGGACCTCGGAATCAGACCAGAGACCCTGCATCTTATAGAAGAAAAAGTAGGTCCAAATCTTCAACTTGTTGACTTAGGATCAGACTTCCTTAACAGGACTCCCATAGCACAAAAAATAAAAGCAAGAATCAACAACTGGGATAGATTCAAACTAAAAAGCTTTCTCTCAGCAAAGGAAACTATCAGAAATGGGAAGAGAGAGCCTACAGAGTGGGAGAATATCTTTGCCAACCATACCTCAGATAGAGCGCTAATTTCCAGAATCTATAAAGAACTCAAAAAACTCTACACGAAGAATACAAATAATCCAATCAACAAATGGGCTAAGGAAATGAACAGACACTTCACAGAAGAAGATGTACAAGTAATCAACAGATATATGAAAAAATGTTCAACATCCCTAGTAATAAGGGAAATGCAAATCAAAACTACCCTAAGGTTTCATCTCACCCCAATTAGAATGGCGATTATCAAGAACACAAGCAACAATAGGTGTTGGCGTGGATGTGGTGAAAAAGGAACACTCATACATTGCTGGTGGGGTTGCAAATTAGTGCAGCCACTCTGGAAAGCAGTATGGAGATCCTCAGAAAGCTTGGAATGTAAACACCATTTGACCCAGCTATCCCACTCCTTGGCGTATACCCAAAGGACTTAAAATCAGCATACTACAGAGATACAGCCACATCAATGTTCATTGTTGCTCAATTCACCATAGCCAGATTGTGGAACCAACCTAGATGCCCATCAGTTGATGAATGTATAAAGAAACTGTGGCATATATATACAATGGAATATTACTCCGCAATGAAGAATGATAAAATTATGGCATTTGCAGGCAGATGGATGAAATTGGAGAATATCATGCTAAGTGAGATAAGCCAATCTCAAAAAACTAAAGGACGAATGATCTCGCTGATAAGCGGATGAGGACATATATTGGGGGGTGGGAAGGGTTAGCATTAGGTTTAGGGTTAGGTATAGGGTTAGGGATAACGAGTGTGGTAAGAATGAAGGAAAGAAGGACTGTATAGAGGGAAAAGAGGGGTGGGAGGGGTGGGAGGGGTGGGGGGAAGGGAAAAAAATAATGAATCAAACATCATTGCCCTATGTAAGCGTATGATTACACAAATGGTATGCCTTGACTCCATGTACAAATAGAGAAACAACATGTATCCCATTTGTATACAATAATAATAAAAATAAATAAATAAATATATAAAAGAAATAAACAGTGATAAACAGGTAGGCCTACAGGTGTTAAAAGAGTCAGTGGAAATTACAAATTTTCAGATGCAAAAAATACTTACATTTCCTATGTTTAGATCATTTCATAGAATCTACTTTCCCGGCAATCTGTTTCCTTAACATATTTATCTACTTGATTTCCAATATAGCTAAAGCATTAAATAGAGTAGATTGCACTGTTCCATGTGCCTCAAGCATCAGAATTAGAATACATTCCCCTTTGTCAAATAATAGAAATGTGTCTGGATGTTTCTAAAGTCAAATATTTCCTTAACATGAAATTTGTCAAGACATATACATTTGCTACAGGAAAACAGAAAGCAGTTTGAAAAAGTCATTAAGGATTGTCCCGGAAGGGTTTGAAAGTCAAACATTAAATCAATCTTAAAATGACTTGAGAAATACAAGATTGGGTCAATAGAAAAATATTCTTTGTATAGCATTAGATAGAGTTGTTATATTTTCAAGTTGATAGAGGTCTGACAAACTAAAATCACATATGTTTGATTCTCATTATTTGCGGTTGTGTGTTTTATAAATTTGCTATGAATGCCAAATTAGCAAATACTAAACCAACTCTCCTAGTGGAAATAATAGAGAGTTAAGGTTCCTCAAGTTTCTGGTTACACTACTTTTGCCAACAAATTAATACAATACTTGTTGTTATTGTGTGTGTGTGTGTTTATGTGTGTGGTGTGTGTGTTTCTGCTTGAAGAATAAATATGTAGTATTGAGTCATTAGCATGGAAACCAGAATCTAACACCCATGCTAGAATCAACCTCATCTAACACACAGGCTTTCTCCACAAGACACACTCTTTTAGAGTTCTTCTGCTTGGGAACAAAGCATCATACTTTAGCACTGTCCTTAAGCAGAGAAATTAACAATAAAAACTATAAAAATATAAAAGATGCGAACTAAGTAGATCATGAAATAGCACTTATTTACAGAACATGAGTTGAAATAAGAAGGCAGTACCTTGGTGATTTGAATCAAGCTGTTTAACTTCTGCTGGGAATGTTCATTTTAAACCATTAAAAGTTTTTACTACTCTTTATGTTTGCTAATGTACATGAAACTGATTTGGGGGTTACGGAAATTTTACCAAGTAGATAACTCCACAAGTAGAGAATTCACAAATATTGAGAATACACTGCATGTGAAAGGGAGATAGAAAAATGCTCCATCCTTTTAAACCTCCAACTGCTTGAATTCAAACTAATTCTATAACACTATAAATCTACTATCAAAGATTTATAACTAAGTAATTATTCCAACAGTAACAATTCAGGAAAACAAACACCTTCCATTAGTCTACTTGTATAAACTAAAATGCCTATGATAGTACCTTGGTGATTTGAACTCTCTACTGGTTCTCAGATTTATTGGTTCATCAGATTTTTCCCATAGGCCTGTTCAAACACAGATTTTGACTCCCACTTTCAGGTGGGAGGGAGCCTGAAAATTTGTAGGAGACTGGTGATAGTGCTTTTCTGATCTGGAACACACTTTGAGAAACACTGGGCTAGATTAAGTATGAATAAGAAACACTATAAATCTTTAGGACTTGAACTTGAAGGAGACTGCATGAGCCTATTTTGCCTTTTCCCTGGTTCTACACCTCCCATGAGATTGTATTGCTCTCAGGTCAAACACAGAAAAGTTAAATAAAAATAAAGTAAACATCAGATGAAGAACAGCTACTCTAAGTCTTGTATCAAAACGCACCATCCCTAGGTTTCACTAGTATGGGGGATTTGTGTTGCTTGAAAGAATATCCTCATTTACTCAAGTAGATTCATGGTGGTGCTGAGAAATATTCCAAGAAGTAAATGAAATTGAAAAGTTGCTAAATAGTAGGAATTCAAAGTCAAAATTAATATAACACTTACACTACAGAGGTTTTAATCTAGCAAACACATTAATATTTCTAATCCTCAACATCCTAATGTTAAGGACGTTGTAAAACAATTCTCGTCTTTGAAGTGTTGAAAGTCAAAGCAGCTCTCAAAATCATACAAGAAGTGATACAATTAAATGTAATTAATATCTGACTTTAACTTGGAAAAAAGGGGAAAGTTTTCAAAAAGATTCTTAAAGTGAAATAATAGACAAAGCTGATATCAATCCTTGAATTCCAAACGAACTACATGATGGCCCATGACCAGTCTTCTCCTGACGTACCTTATTGTCAGTTACGTTATTGGTAGAAATGATGATATTACAATAAGATTCTGTCTATAAATCAAACCACACTTCAAAATTGCTAACCAGATAATTTGATAACATGACTATATTTTGATAATAACAGAGTATTGCCCTACAAGTATTTTGGTCTTTGAAGTATATAATCATCACAACTTGTAAAATAATTTAAGTAAAACTTAAATGCTATAAAAATCCAATCTCTGTAATTTTTCCTGTTGTTTAAAATCTAATGGTTAAAAAAAATGACTTAAAATGAGTCAGGACTCAAAGAGGCAGTTTTCCAAATATAATATCCAAATGCCCAAAAAGAACATGGAAGATACTCTGTATTCGCAAACTTTAGGAAAATGCAAATAAAAACTACAGTGAGATAGCACTTCACACTCATTAGGAGAACCTATGCCATATACTTGAATACACACATATACACACACACACACACACACACACACAAAGGCATCACACAGAAGTGAAGAAATTGGAACACTTGCTCATCATGGATAGAAATATGAAATGGTACAGGTGCTATGGAAAACAGTATGGCAATTCCTCAAAAAATAAATACAGAATTACCATATGACCCAGCAATTCCACTTCTGGGGATATACTCCAGAAAATTGAAAATTGGAGAAGTTTTACATATAGGTTCATAGCAGTATTATTCACAATAACTCAGAAGTGGAAACAATCCAAATGTGTCTTGATAGCTGAATGGATAAGCAAAATGTGGTATGGAGATACAATGAATATACTTCATTCAGCCTTGCGAAGTTTGGCACATGCAAACACCAAGAGATGATTTTCCTTATATGAGTGGAGAATTCATGGAAAGAGTGTCAGGGGGAAGACACTAGTGGGTTGTAGTTTATAATGTACACAAATTTGCAATTTTACAAGAGGAAAAGTTCTGAAGACTAGATG
>JAHUXG010011295.1:0-17687 GCA_020740815.1 Sciurus niger | reverse complement strand
GTGGATTTTGCTTTATTTCATTTAAGTGTTCTAGACTTTCCTGGTGAGCCATCTTGCTGATGGGACTAGTCAAGTTAACTGTAAGTTTCCTGGTCCTGCCATGCCCTCCAGTCATACCCACCTCCTGGGAGTTATTTGGGTCCTCTGCATTGTGGAATAAAAATTATGATCAAACATTTACCACATAGTAAGTGCTTTTAGATGCCTTGCTTCATTTAATCTTCACAATGATGCTATTAATTGGTTATTACACTAATGACATTCTATTGAGGATCAAAGAAGTCTCTTGAGGCAGGATTTAGAATATTCCATTCTGTGACATTCTAAAGTGCATGTCATTACTGTCACCAAATGAAACCATCCTCACAGGGATCTTATGTACGTGCAGCACCTATTCTTTGCAACATCTACTGAAGCATCAGAATTCTTTTCAACTGAGAGATAGCAAATAGGCAATAAGACTGTTATTTAGCATCTCCATCCACCTTCATATTGTTAAAATTTATAATCTGCTAATCTCTTGGCAAGACTAACAGTATTGCAGAGTTTAGCATCTTTGAGAAGCAGCAGCAGCATCAGATGTCTCATCCATTGGAGATCTGGTTATCTTAGCCTTTCATGTGCTTCATTAAATTCTTTGTTCTTGACCTGTTCAAGTGAGTTGCCTGAGTATTGCCATTTGGCTAACCAGGAAAGATGAGTGGGGCCCCAACTGTAGAAGAAATGAGGTAGATATGCAGATGGCATTAGTACTGGAGTCCAGTTTGTTATGTATGTATTTTAAATAGGTTTCTAGGGTGCTAATTTAATTTAAAAAATGAAGTTTGAAGTTAAATTGCATATCAAAGGAGAAAAAAATATCATTGTAGATTCATACTGGTGTGATATAGATAAAATAATAGAGTTCATCCAGGGCCTACTTCATAACTGGAAATAGCAATTAAGTAGAGTTGGCCTTCTTAAGAATTACAGTGAAATAAAATAAAATTGTGCCCAATGGGATTTGCTTATGTCTCTCTTTATCTGACAACCATCAAAGAACATAGCAAGAATAGTTAAATTGTATTCTAACAATGGCTCACTAATTCATATATGACTTCTAATATTCCATCTATCCAATTGTGTCCTTTAATGTGCCATAAACCATCATGATCTCATGGTTGGTGAGTAAAGTTCACTAGATGCATTTGTTAAAAAGAATTTTAAAAAGTGGCTTCACTGCACTTTCATTATATATAAAATCATCTCCAAGATTTATTTTGCAAACCTTCATTAGCAGGATACATTTTGGTGTTTTCAAGATAAATAAACAGCATTGAGTACCTCTGAGAAGAAAAGCCATGTGACTATTATCTTTGCAATGCTGAAAAATATATAAATACCTTCTAACAAAAAGTTGTTGCTCTGGTTTATTGCTCTTAATAAAATGATTTTTCCTCTGCAAGACAATTGGATTTTGGTGACTTTTTTCTTTAAACCCATTCATTATCTTTTACATTTTTTTTCCTGAATTACTCCCAGAAATTAGTATGAAATTTGGCTAGTAAAAAATTTACATTGGCTCTGTCATATGACTCTGAAATTTTAGGTTGGTGCCTAAGGTTGGGCTGAGTTTCTTCATATTCCTTAAGGTAGAATTGCCAAAATGATATTCATGATCTTCTTATCTTTGTGCTTAAACAAAATGATGCTATCTTAAAATTAAAGCTCTATGATGACTTTGAGTAGATGCTTCATTGCCATTTCTGATTGTTATGTATAAAATATAAAAAGAATCTATTCATTTTATTTTTTCCTTCCTTTATAAACCACAAACATGTTAGTTCAAGTGAATGCCAGGTACTTACAAAGCCCCAAATGATGCTTACAATTTATAAAATGCTTTCATGTGCATTATAGCCTTTACTTTAATATTCTAAATGTCCATGAAATAAAACTGAGCACCAATGACCTGAAAAAAATGTATAGTTAATTAAATAATACTTGGCTTAATTTCCCACTTTTATTCCTAGTTTTATTTGCTTCTTAATTGTTTATTTGCATCTGGGCTAATTTTCACATCTGAATGACTGCTGGGTTGCATATTTGGATATGACAGTGGTAAGTTTTAGAGTTGGCAATTTAAGGATTGATATAAAAATGAATAGGATTTCCTCAAGAAGAGGATTAGGATTTTGCCTGGGGAAAATTGGTATTTTCTCAGTCTGTGATCACACTGTTGAAGCTTAGAAAGTAATTCTAGACTCCTGAATATATTCTAAGGCCCTGCACATAATTCTCACTCTAAGGAATGGGAAGACTCATGGGTACAGGTGGACTGAACAGGTGATCCTCTGCTGAGCCCCTTCAACAAGGTAGAGTATTAGCTGTAGTAAGTGCCCTGTGGATTGTGGGGTAGACACAAATACAATAAAACAAGACCAGAGATAAGGTGGTGAGGTCAGCTGAGCAGTCTTTGTGACATTCCAGAATAATGCTTTTTATTTCTCTTAAGGCCTTTCATTTTTATATTTTAAATAAAAAACAGGAGAAAATATGTCATTTTTTCCCCTGAAATGTGAAGGGAAGCTCTCCTAAATATGAAAAGCATGATAAGGCATAGTCTTACAAGAGATAATATATAAAGAGCAAAAGATCTTTAATTGCTGGTAGCCTGATATTTTTGCTTTACTGTTATATATATTCATATAGGGATATTTATTTACTTATTGTAGATACATTTGTTTAAATTCATACACAAAATGTACAAAATGTAATGGTCATATAAAAAGTCTGATTCTGGAGGGATATAAAACATATTTATTATTTTTCAAAGTGGTCAATGTGCCTATGTTCATGTCAGGAGATCAATGCAATTTCCAACACCTTGGGGCCATCACTAATGACTGTTAGCTCATGAGACAATAACTGATTAAAGTGTATCTTTTCAATGGAAAGAAAATGACTGCTCTACGCATTCTGTAAACTCTAGTAGCTTGGCATAATGAGAATTTGCCACTGAAGAGATGATGATGGTTTATGTGAGTTGCTAAAAATCACATGCCATAACCAGAATTTCAAATTTCCTGCAGTAAGTTAATGACAAAAGCAAATCTAATTTTTAGTATAAGAAATATTTACTATGTGGTTTTTCTTCCTAAAGTTAATCATAAGTTACACAATAAAAAGGGCATCTGCTAATGAACAAACACAAGGAGACATAGGATGGGTTACTACAACATGGGTGATAATAGTGACAAAAACTGGGTTGAAAAGCATAAAACCATTTTGGAAGAATATTTGTCACATTGGAGCAATACTAAGTATTCTTAATAATATTGTTTTGTTCTAGGAGATTTCTACTGAAAAACAATTTAATTTTTTTGATACATCTGGTTTATGTCCAATAAATATCATCCATAGGTATTATTAGATATAATCTGATTCAGTAAAAGTGATAATAAGTCTTGAATTTTAATTGAGGTAGGTCAAATTAAAATTAATTAAAATTTGAGCTAGGTCAAATTTTCTCAACAGAAGATGCTGGGCAAAATTTAATGAATAAAAGGCGGTAAATAAAAAGATGATATAGATTAATTGCACCTAGAGAAGCATCAGGAAATATGCAGAATGGTTGTAGCCCATAGATAGCCAGGAAGAGAAAAGAAAAGTAACAACTTTGCAATCTCATCTGTTCTTAATCTATGATAAAAAAATTGGCTATATATTTTGGCAGGTATATTTTATGTCAGTAAAACCTTATGTCAAAAACATTTTTTGAGGTTTGGAGATGTGTAAAAGATAGTTATAAGTTAGTGTGAAAGAAAAAACTATATAAAGTATAAATACCATTTTCCCTGCACAATTGGAATAATATTTCCCAAGGCCTATTTGTAGCAGATGCTCTGAAATTCCAGATCTATAAGCATGTAAAATTTTTACATACTGTATTCCTGCTTAGTTTCATTTAAAAAGGCTGACTGACTCACCAGACTTGTAAAGAAGTAACAAGTTTGTCTTGGATGTCAGATTTCATTTCTTATAAATCCCATGCATCTCATTAGACTTACCTGAAAACTTGATGAAATATATATGATGTATATGCTGCTTCAACAAAGAAAAATATTTGTGAACTTCTTTTAAATTAAGTGAAGTAATGCAAAGCATGAATGGGTTGTTAATGAGATCATTAAATTTTGGGAGTAATGCATTATCAGTTGATACAGAGATAGGGTATAGCTGGATTTATCCATAGGGTAAGAGAAGCCAGGGAAACTATTTCTCTAGAGGTTATATAGATAGTCTTAACTAAAAAGTATAAAGGAAAAAGAAGTTACTGAAATGATCTATGTTAAAGGTAAATGTATAGTAGAAATGAAATTATCTGAAGTAATGTCGTGGTTTGTGGGATATATTTTAGCTTTTTCTTCCTTATTTTCCTCTTGTGTTAATTAGATATGAAAAGCCAGAATGCAGTACTTGTATTTGAGACACTAAACAATATATTGGACTTAAAAATAGACTATTTTTAGTATTTGGTTCTTCTGTGGCAAAATCAAGTTCTAAAGTGATAGTGTGCTTAGAATCCCTTTTTAACCCTTTGTTTTAGGGTTTATTTTCTAGAGTTCTGGAATTATAACTTTGATCTAGGAAGCTACTGAACTTAACAAATTTATGGTAAAACTTATAAAGCAAGTGAAATCTATAAACACATAACCTGTATCATGTCTTAAATCATAGTTAATTCTATAAAGAATATTGCTTTATTTTTCTTAGAAGAAGAATATAAAAATTTACTTAAGAATTTTGATAAATTTCAGTCTCCTATAGACAGAGAGAAAGAGATAATTCTAATGACCTAGAAAGGTTACCTGAATAAGCCTCATAGATGAAATTTGAACAAGATTGGCCATGACTGAAGAAGTTGGTGTCTAGTCACCCCACAAAAAAGCCTGTCTGAATTACAAATATTTCTTATTTTATTGTGCATAGAAGATGCACATAAGGAGGAGTAAGTAATTAAGGCTTGGGGTATGCAGTGGGGGAAGATAAGAAGGGAAAGTTGGGGCAAATAGATAGTTGGGCCCCAAGGAAATGGCCACATGAATTTAGCACATACCAGTCAATGATCATCTAATTTCACTTTTGCATACAAGAAGCCCCGGACTGTAAAATTCCTGACAAAAAGAGATAAGTGAAAAAGTACAGTATTTCCCCCTATCTGCAGGGAACATGTTCCAAGACATTTTTATAAATACCTGAAACTGTGGCTAGTACTGAGCCCTACATATACTATATTTTTTCTTATATATATTTATACTTATGATTAATGTTAATTTACTAATTAGACCTAGTAAAAGATTAACAACAATGAATAATAATAATGGAGAATGACTATAACAATAAACTGTAATGAAATTTATTGAGACTTATGAATTGCTTATTTCTGGAATTTTCCATTTAATATTGTGGATTGAGGTAGATCCGGGGTAACTGAAGCCAGGGAAAGCAAAATCGTGGGGGACCACTACAATTAGCAGATGTCTATTGGCTTGATTTGATGGGGCACTCATTGGGGGTAGTGACTGTGCTCTTTACCCTATTTCCCAGGAAAGTATGGCTCAGAACTGTGTTTGGTAAACTACTGAATGAAGGAATTACTACATAAATGAAGTACCAAGCACATATAGCAAATATACTTGGCTATTTGAATATATTCTGGGAAAAATAGAACTAAATTTAGTGATTTGAGATTTGTATCCTAATGTTAGTGAAATTGTTAAAGAAATAAAATATTAAAGAAAATGGAGAGAGCCCTGTCCCCCACCAAATAACCCTCACGAAACCCCACCAAAATACACCCTATTACAGTTATTCAAGACCATAGCAAATTAAGTACTTTAGAGTGGCCCTCCTCAAAGCGTGAGCTGCAGATCAGTACTAGTGTGCAATGAGACTAAGTGTTTAGAAAACTTTAGAGCAGTTTAAGTAATTTTCTGTCTCTTGAATCTAATAATGAAAAAATTGGGACTTGCATTTATATGCCTCTATTTTAAATTAGTTTTTCAGTAATTAATTTTTAATGACATTTAAAATGATATCAGTCTGTGATGGGTTGGAAAAATAACAACAGAACTGTTCCTTCATCATTAATCATATGAGAAACACTGCTGTAGAGGAATTAAACTCTAAAAATACTATGCAATTCCCCAAACTACACACAACTGACAATTAAAAAATCCTAAATACTAAAATGTGTTTAAAAAAATGACACGGATTCTTCCTAGATGTTTTGTTCTCTTTCTGTCTCTCTGGGCCTCAAGTACTCATTCCATCTACCTCTTGGTGAATTTAGCCCCGTGACAAGATTCCCAAATAAGATGAGAAGGGCAAGCAGCTTTCATGGTTCTGATTGACTGTAGTATCTGGGTTAGCCACTGGGCCAGTAGAGAAGCAATCTAATCCACATGTATCTGTTTTCTGTGTAACCTGGACAACCTTTCTCCTTCTGTAGGGGCCCATGTATCCAGGGCACCTTAGGGTTATTTCTTGGTAATGAATTCCTATTTCTAACATGGTTAAAACCAGTGGCTCTCACATTAGAGGGAGTAGACAAGTGCAGGAAAATATAATTTAACATGCAGTTATCTGCTTTTTGTAATTTTCAGTTCAGGAATGAATAGTCTGGACTGGAGAGATTCTTTGGATTGCTCTGTCAAATGGGATAAATCATTTTGCTTGCAAAATGAACAGTGGGCTTAAATGAACATCAGCAGTTTCAGAGCTGGTGCACCCAATTCCACACTTCTGACTCTTTTAGAGCTCCCATTGATTTTAATGATGATGTTCAAAGATTCAGTCTGTCACACCTATATGAGAACTGGCCTCATAAAATGTGCCTGAAGCTAGTGGATTTTATCAGTAGGTAGGGTAACACCGATCACCTTGGGGAAAATACTTGTAGTTGGCTTAACTCTTGCTGTTTGTGATTGATCATCTGTTCTGAAATAAGATGATTTGGTGTAGTCTACCCAGTAATTTTGTAGTCACATGGAACGCTAGCTGGCTAGAAGCAAAAGTAAGTTTGAGTTCTTTATTTTAAATTTCCTTTCAAAATACAGTTAACTATGCTATCATACGTAGGTGTCCAAGGATGGTCTAATAAACACAGCATTTTGATTCCCCATTAAATAATAATGTACTAGATGCTATGGAGAGTACACAAGAGGGGAGCACAATATTTTCATGCATACATTTGTATGTAATTTGAACTACATTTAGTTTTCTCGAGATATGAATGCAGTATTCTGTGCTTTTCTTTTGGAGTCAAGTCGTAGGTGCCTCAGAGATTCCTGATACTTTATCATTTCTCAAGTGTCACAGAATTCCTGAGGATATGATTTAAAATCCACATCTGAAGCTGGACAGAGGTCATTTCTACTCACTGGCCAAAGCCAGTCATCAGGCTACACCTAACTTCAAGAGGGTGGAGAATTGTAATATTCTTTGCACATGAAAGAAGGGAAGAATTGGAGATATTGGTGAGCAATGGTTACATTTACCACAATTATCAAGTATTAAAAAGGTAGGCAGAGTCATGAGGAAATAGAATTTTATACACTGATGAGTATGTATGAATTGGTTCAATTTTATAGATGGCCATTAGAAGTGATTAGCAAAATATACAATTTATTTGCTCTAGCAATCTCAGCTATGACTCTGGTTGACTTTGCTGAACTCTTACTATGTACCAAGTACTATAATGAGATATTTACATATTTTATTGTATTTAGAGCTTACTTTTGAAAGTTTATTCTAACAAAATAAATGAACATATGTGTAAAAATCCCACAAAAACTTTTTTTTTTTAAAAATGGGAAATAACCTATTTGTCCACCAAAAAGGGATTAATTAAATAATATATCTACACAATGGAGCACTATGCCATGGATTTGTGCTTTTGGCCATTATCTATGATTTAGTGAAAAAAGGAAACAAATATTATATTATCATATTTAAATATATACAGAAAAAGTTTGAAAAGATAATCACTTAATTTTTTAAAATATACTTCACTTGGTGTGATAAAATGAGAGAATATTTTCTTCCTTTATACTTTAAAAGCTTCCTGAGTTGCTTACAATAAGTATACATTTCCTTTAAAGTAAAAAGGCAAATCTTTTCCAAAATAAATTATAATCATTTATTTTTATTACTTCAACTTGCAAAAGAGTGCTGAAACATGCACTGATAAAAGGTATATAGATAGATGTGAATTAAAACACTTCCTTGATGTCAGAATTTTGCAGGGAGGGTCTAGCTTAGATCGCCTTTTGAAAAATTGGTTGACTACAATACCAAGCTTCTACATAAGTAAGAAAAAGTTATTGGCTTTGTTCATTTATTTAAACTAGCTTTTTCTTCTCTCCCCTTCTCAATACATCTTACAAATAGTCAAATCTATAATTCTTTCCTATACTGCAAATCTAGCACATTATTTCTTGGAGAACATAAGTCAGTATGATTATTAAGATGTAAATTTCTTTTCAGTTCTTGGATGTTGGCAAACTTCTACCACTTGGGTGGAATGGATTTACGTTTCTTATCGATCGCCTAGATAAACCATGTTTTGTATTAAGGGTACTGGATTCTGCACCAGATTTTGTTATTCCTTTTGTTATAAGACTTTCAACTGTGAGTTGAAATCCTGTCCAGGTACCAGGAACATGATTTTCTTGTGTTTTTAAATATCAATTTGAAGAAGCTCAGAGATTCTGTACCATGGAATTGAAACGTCTAATAAATTTGTACTGTAACATTTATTAAAATGCATAAGATCAGGGCATTCTTTATGGTAAGATAAATTAAAAAGTATTCTGGTTGTAAACAAATATTCTCTAGACTTGTTTTAAACCAAATATATTCTAAATAATTCAGTTTCAGCCACAGCTGTACTCTATCTGCAGCAGTCATACAGTAAATATATGTATGGTTCTTCAGTATTTTTCCCACTTAGGGCAGACTACATGGCCGAGTTGATTAGAAAGTATATGCAAGTCCAGTACTTAATAGAAAAAAGCATGTCCCTATCGATCAAGAAAGCTGCACAGACTTAAAACACCAAATGAAACAATAAACAGCTTTGTTTTGGTGATTTCACTTTTAAAGATATTGTTGCAATTACTGAAATATATAACTTTCCTTTTTTTCTTCCCTAAAGAAGAATGAAAATGGCCCAAGCGAATGGTGAAATATTAAGTAGAATGTGAGTTTTCTATTCTAATTTTAAATGTGCTCAAGGAAAATTAAATGATGCTGATTGCAGCTCCAAGTTTCTATTGTGCTGCAGTGCTAAATAATAAAAATGAAATACATTTTTATAACCCAGTAGTGCAATGGAGCTGCAGTTGGCTCAACCACATATAAGAAGCCTTGTTTTGGCTGCATTTTGCTGGACATGCTCTCTCTATATAAGCTCACAGTGAAGGCTACCAGGGGAATGAGTACTTGGTGTGGCCATGTTTCTGTCAAAGGATTTCTAAAAAAGAGAGAGAAGAGAGAGAGGAAAGAAACCTCTGGCATAAAACATGCTGATCAATATGTAATGATATGGATGGATCAATGACTTCTAATTTTCTTCGTTTGAAAAATGTCAACTGCATGAACATATTGGCACATTTCAAAAAAGTTTCTAAGTAGAACAAATGCCAAACTCCAGATAATTTTTATTATTTCTTTAATTCATGAGCATCACATTTTATTTCAGATAAAGTTCATAGTCAATAACGTCTTCAATCTGCAAATGTTACACTGTCCAAAATTTTCTTGTTTTAACAATAAAAGTTCTGTCTGTTCTTTCCCACAGTGAGATGTTTACATTCACATTGTTTAGCAGCACCCTGAACAAAGGCACACATTTCTGAGGTGGTGAAAATCCAGCTTGTGATGAGATAGCAGCTTTCTTTCAGACATTTTATTTTATATTATATTTTTATATTTTTAGAGCTCAAATATAAATAAAGTTTTTTGTATGTAAAATAGTATCAAACATATTACCTGTAAAAGGCTACAAGTGTATCCAGGCCTGTGCCAATTTTCCTGTGCTGAGGGGTTTGTTCTGTAATTCTATGTTTGTGTATGTGTGTGAAGCTTCCCTTTCTCCCTCCCCTCTTTTTTCTTTCTCTTCCTCTCTTTTTTCATTCCTTCTATTCTTTCTTCTTCTTTTCAACTTTGTTCTTTTTAAAAACTTTAAAAGTTATTATAAAATCAATTCATGCTTATTCTGGAAAATTTGATCAAAATTGAAAAATGTAACATAAAAATTGACTTCTTCAAAATTACCCATCATTGATCTTTTCATATAATTCCCTTCAACTTTTTCTTTAGTAAATAGTTTTGTTTTATAAAATTGACATAATATACAATCAATTTTATACATTTTGCTTAAGGTACACTCATACATTGCTGGTGGGGTTGCAAATTAGTGCAGTCACTCTGGAAAGCAGTGTGGAGATTCCTTAGAAAACTTGGAATGGAACCACCATTTGACCCAGTTATCCCACTTCTTGGCCTATACCCAAAGGACTTAAAATCAGCATACTACAGTAATGCAGCCACATCAATATTCATAGCTGCTCAATTCACAATAGCCAGGTTGTGGAACCAACCTAGATGCCCTTCAAGTGATGAATGGATAAAGAAACTGCGGTATACACACACACACACACACACACACACACACACACACAATGGAATATTACTCAGCCATAAAGAAGAATAAAATTATGGTATTTGCAGGCAAATGGATGAAATTGGAGAATATCATGCTAAGTAAGATAAGCCAATCTCAAAAAACCAAAGGACGAATGATCTCACTGATAAGCGGATGATGATACGTAATGGGGGGTGGGAGGGAGTCAAGAATGGAGGAAGGAGGGACTGTATAGAGGGAAAAGAGAGGTGGGAGGGGTGGGGGGAAGGAAAAATAACAGAATGAATCAAACACCATTACCCTATGTAAATGTATGATTATACAACTAGTATGCCTCTACTTCATGTACAACCAGAGAAACAAGTTGTATCCCACTTGTTTACAATAAAAAAGTATACAAACTTTAAAAAAAAAGTAAAAGATTTCTGCCTTATCCTTTCTCTCTGATCTTAGAATTTCAGACAACAGAGTGATGATAAATTCTTTATGCTCCTTGGTTCACAACATGTAATCAGGGACTACCTTCAAATGAAAAATGGTAAGGAAAATCTATTACTGCCTAGTATTTAGGTGTTCTGATATGCCCAGAAAAAAACCCCAAATAGATGCAAAGTTAATTGCTATTTAAATATACTTTATGGGTTTCTCTAATATAACGTGTGCATTTGTGTTGATTTTCTGAGTTTTGTTAGAATTTATTTTCTGTTTGTTCTTAAAATAAAAATGGAAAATAAAACTACACAACTCCCCTCCCCCCAAAAAAAACAAATATCTTATAGTCTTACTAAAAAAAACCCTTTTTTCCCATTATAAAATTTAACAAAGCAAATCATTTAAGTTTTTAGAGGTTTGGTTTAGAAAGGTAGAAGAAGACCAAAAAATCATTAAAACTATATAAATTATTTTTTTAACCTACTAAGTGAAATCTCAATGCAATAAATCCTCTATTTCTGCAGTAAGAGACTACTTTCTAAATTGGAGAAGCTGATCTCTAAGCTACACTCTGACTGCCTTGTAACCCTAAGAACTAATCCTCACTAGCAATGGCTCCTCTGCAAGTCCAGTAGGTGATACCCTGACTGACTGAATGCAGGCTTGGAGTCAAAAGCAGAGTATGCAATGTGACCATACAGTTCAGTATCCAAGCAGGTCACTTCTGAAAGTGGAAGGATGCTGTTAGTTACTTGAGAATTACAGGCATAAAATGAGACATGATGGGTGCACATCTATAATCTCAGTTACTTGGGAGGATGAAGCAGGAGACCTTTTTAGGCCTGGAATTTGAGACCAACCTGGGCAACCTGGCACCTGCCCCCAAACCTGTCACCAAAAAAAATAGAGCTACGGCCACTTTAATGCTAAGGCAGTATGGAAAACTACATTTCCCAGTGTGCTCTGCTTCCTGAAAGTTAAAAAGCTTGACTGACACAAAGCATCATGGGACTGTGATTAGTGCCATTTAGAGGTTTACAGTCTAGAACTGGGTTTGGACGTGAAGACTTCTCCTTTCTGTGGACTTGGAATACAACAACTGGGGTGAAATTTCAATGGAGAATAAATCTTGGGTGGAACCTCTCTCTCTCCAACAAGTCTAGCTTCCACAGGAATGAAACTGGTGTGTGCTAGTCCACTGTTTTCTTGGGAGCTGACTCCTCCTTCCCACAACTTCTAGTTTTTTGGGGGGTTTCTGAACCAGGTGCTGTCCTACTATACTTCAAACCAACCACTGACCTGGGCACCTTCCACAAAGGAATGTCTGCCAAAACCAGTCTGGATATTCCTGTCCAGTTGTTTCATGTTGAATTCCTTCAGAGACATGATGTGTTCTCCAGGCAGTTGGTCTTCTGGTTGAGGGAGGTGGGATTTAGGAGGTGCCTTCCATGGGGTACTTTGGGTGAGAGTGCTGCAGGCCTTTGAAGTCATTGTAGATGCCTTGTCCACCACTATCTGCCCTGTGAATGTCTTCAGTATCTGGCTCCCAGAAATCCTGAAGGGTGTAGCATTCACCATATGCCTCTTGCAGACAGTGCTCCATTCGGTCCTGTAGATCACAATGTAGCAGGGGTGAAAAATGCACATCTCCTTTGTGGTTAACTGCTACATTAAGTCAAGGAACTAACATGCCGTCTTGGATCCTGTGCCATCTCACAGTTATTTCTACCATCTTCCCTGGCAACTTCGAGATACCCCAGAGTACTTATTCTCTGAGAGCTTGGGTGGGGTTCTGTGTGTGTGTGGCATTGTTTATAGGATGATTCTTCTGAGGGTTTTTTTGGGGGGCCAAGACACTGCAGCTTTCATGTCCAGGGACAGCTCTTACCCACTACTGGAGAAAGATCGTTCAAGTGCCCCTTCTTTGGTTCTGAGTGCAGCTTTGGTGCTTTGCTAGGGGGATGGTTCTTTTTATTCAGAAATACGCTTTTCCAAGAACTACTGCTCCTTGACAGATGTTAATACTTGACATTTCCTTCTAATGCCTTTTTGGAAGGAGAGTTCCCCAAATCCAGCCTTAAGAGTAAGGCAGATTTGATGGTGGATGGCAGGAGAACCACTGGGAAGAGCAGTTCAAGGATGGAAGGTGGGTGAGGGACTCATCCTCCGCTGAATCCCATTTCCGACATGTTGAGGTCTGTAGCATACCTTCTAAGATTTGTCACACCAAGAACCTTAAAACATTTTCTTTAAGCAGAACCTGCATTTTTGGCCCCCACAAAAACATGCCATTTGTTAAAAGCTTAGAAAAGCTTGCATCATTTCAGCATTTTTCCATTTTATCTCATAATTTAAATCTTTTCTCTTAATTGCTTCAACCTCTATCTTCTGAAAGTATGCACGAGTCTGTGACATCTTAAACATATTTTTTAATCCTATGCCCTTCTCCAAATACTGACTTTTCCCTTCTCCTTGGAGTCAATCTTTCATTCATTTTAAAAACCTTTCTATTCTGACTTCTGCCTATACAACTGCCCTGGAAAATGGCAGCACTGACAGGGTTGCTCAGTCCACTGCTTTCTTACCATGACCTTCTAATCTTTTTTTTTTTTTTTTTTTAATGGCTACTCTTTCCCTTCTTGTCCTTAGTGTGTAGTATCTCCCAGGGCTCTTTCCTTACGTCTGTTCTCAAATTTCACACTCATCCTCTCCAGTGATGGCTGCCACAACCTGTGTGTCCATCACTCTACAAACTTCAGATCCAAATTTCCATTAGCTACCATTACTTAGTTGCTCCTCAGGTAATTTCAACTCTCTGTGTTTAAATGCCACTATTCTCTCACTTTTCTGCTTTGATTTCTCTTGGATTTCCTTCATCCTTGCTCCAAAATCAGAATTTTGGGAATACTTTTTGCTCCTTTATTTCACCCACTGCATTCCCTTTCTTCCTCTAAGAACCTCTGTTACTCTCCTCTCCTTTCCAAAGCTATTGCCTTGGCTCAGTCTTATGAAGTGAGCCTGAGTACATCTGGCTCCCACTACTCTGGCCCTCCTTTTCACTAGTGTTAGGGATCTTCAATCTATTTGCCAAACACTGCTAAAATTTCAAGACTTCGGTTAAAGGTTCACCTTATGGAAACTTTCTTGACATTCATTTTCCCTACTGTAAATTTGAACACTCTTTCCTTTGTGACTCTACCTAACCATGCACACCCTGTCCCCTCCTCTGTGCATTTAAAATTTTGTGCATATTCATGTCTTTCTCTACACAGTTGACTATGGCAACCCTCTAAGGCAGGGATAACATTTACAAGGGTATATCCTGTTTTCATATTTCTTGTGTCTGGAACATAGGAGATGTATAGTAAATGGTAAATGAAAGCTCACTGCTTTTATAATATTTAATCTTTTTGCTTAGTATTTTAAATGTTTCCAATTTTCTGCCTATAGCTAGTGCTATAAAATAGATCCTAAATCTCATTTGAATTTTTCATTCTTTCCTAAGGATAGAAATAATCCCCAGAAGCAGAATTACTGACAAAAGAAGAATTAATATTTTAATGATTCCTAATATATATTGCCTAAATATGTATCAGAATGTTTGATATTTTTATAATTTGACCCAAATTTTAATAAAATTTTATTTTTTTTTAAAAAAAATAGCATAGTGAAACCATAAATTCTTTTGAGTTTTCCAACTGGGAAGTCTTTTTTGGATTGGCTAATATTCAACTTCTATTTGCAAACTGACATAGCAACATGCTGAAGTTAGTAATATTAAATTACCCTCTACCTCCCAATGCTATTGAAAATATGGAAGGTAGCATTCACTATAAGCCACATAGGCAATGTACAAAAGCTTATTCTTTTCCTTTCTTTTCCTTTTGTCACAGCCTAATAAATTCCTAGTGGACTTTGATTATTAAGACACAGTGCAAGGCCTACCTTTTTAACCTTCCTTTCTGAATAGACTATTGATTCAACTTAAACTGCTTTTTAAAAATTCAATATGCGCATCTGGGGAGTTTGCTACCCCTGTGCTTTACAGGAAGGTTGTGAAGATTAATACGTTTATAGAGCATTATGTGCTTCTTGGATGAAAGGTTCGGTATAAAATACAACTCTAGTATTGTTATTTAAAAGCAAACTTTCTTTGGGGAAAGAAAAAAGGCTTCCACAGTAACTTTTGATTAAAAGTTATGTACTCCAGTACTTTTTTCCAAAGGCTATCTCCAAGGAAGTCTTGAAAATTGTACGCCTTGCCATCTGCTGATATGATGCGGCATAAAGGAGATGGACTCATTTCTGTCCATCTATTTCAAGTCAGTGTGGGTTTGATTTGGTCTCAGCTTATCTTGGTGGCTCTGAATTTATTGTTGTGCTTTATTTACATTTTAAACCACTCCTTGCCTGATTTTAATTGTTTAATAGGGCCTAAATTCATGTGAATAATCCCTGGCAGATCTCCCCTCCCTCTCTCTCTCTCTCTCACACAGAAGAGATCCCATGTGATCAGGAATGCATGGGGTTTTGGTAGCTATGGTAACCGCATCATAAACCTTGATGGATGGCAGGTGCTTTAAGCACTTCAACTATTAGAACCTTATGGGCACTGGATGTGTTCAGCCAAGAATGACATTTGCCCACAGGGATCATAAAACAAAAAGAACCTTTACTCTTGATTTGGCAGCAGGGAGATAACAGACACGTACTAACGAGGATGTAATGAAACCAGATGAGGATTACTCTGATAAATACTGCTAAAAGGGAGAAACAGAGGGCTATAGCAGACAGTATAGTTTAAATGGGGAAGCAGTGTGATTGTGCTCTACCTTGTAAGTGCGTCTGATAACAAACACTGTGAGTTCTGCTCTCTGAGTTGTGTGTGGGTCACAAGTAAAATTTTAGGAAGCAATTCTAAGTGCAAAACTTTTGCGAATTATGTTTATCTGAAAGAGAGGAAAGAAAACATATTTATTATGTTTTTAGATGACTCAGGAGTGTGAATGAGGAGATGGTAGGCGGCCTGTTAGAGGACAGAATAGGGATTCAGAACCACTTAGATAGGCTAAAGTGGGTATAACTCATTTAGTTATAATAGGAAGAATAGTTTGAAAGCGATGAACCAGTGGTCAAGCTTAACGAGAGGCATTTTAGAAGATATTGAATATGCCCCTAAGAGAAAACATTGTATTTAGGAGAATAGATCACTGCATGCTACTTAATAAATCAAGAAATCTCAAAACTGGTAGGTTTGGATCCAACAAACATAATACATGAGGTAGTTTCAGGGGATTGCAAGACTGAAGGATCAAATATGGAAAAAAAAACAAACAGTTAACAATGACTTTCAAGAGCACGTTTTTGGTCAATCAGAGCTTCTGATTTTAGGTTAAAAGAAACAAACTAAAACGGAGGATAAAGGTTTAGAAAAGTGTTGAAGGCATTTCCAGAAGGTGAATTCTCTGAACTGTTAGAACAGATTCAGTGAGGAAGATTTTCAAATTGTCTTTCTTAAGTGTCTTTAAAAGCAGAATGGTAATTTTGTTGTTACTAAAGACAGGTAGAGTAATGATCCTGACTGTGCACTGTTCTCCTAGGGTTCTCTCCAATAGACTTTAAACATGTTTCTGGGACTGGGTGCAGGCCAAAGGTAGAGAGCATGCCTAGCATACCTGAGACTTAGGGTTCAATCCCAAGTTTGCAAAAATAAACAAGTAAATAGGTAAAACTCATCCAACTTCTGATCAATAAACAATAATATTTGGGTGTGCTAATGCACAATAGGGTGACTATACGTAACTATGTATCTCAAAAAGTTTCAAGAAAGACTTTTGAGTTTTTACCATAAAAATGATTAATAATTTCTTAGGAAATAAATAAATTTTGCCTGATTTAAGCATTACCCAATGTATACATGTATTGAAACAACCCATGGTAACCTATTAATATGTGTTTATTTCTATGTTTTCATACATCAACTAAAAATAAATTTAATTAATAATCATCTCAAACTCCCCCAAATTTTCATTTTATCTGTAGGATTTGCTTACAAAATTCCATGGAATGCAAACCCACTTAGTCTAATCTATCATTTAGTTAAAAATTCTAAGTGTCATGAGATTTCAGTGGACCAGCCATTGTGATAGAATCTCTTCTTTGGACATCATTAACTAACCTGAGTTGGAAATTTTTTCCTTTTAGTTTTCTTTTTTCCTTACAGACTTTCTTCTTTAGTTGAAGCATTAATATATGAAATGTAATAATTTTTCAAGCTCTTTTGTGGTATGAATGATTAGAAGAATTTTTCTGACAGTTTAAAATTTTGTAAAAGAAACACTTTTTTTGAATTTAGATTGTTTTCTCTCTGTGTTGCATGTCATTAGAGCATTTTAATTTTAATTAGGGATCTGTTGGCTCATATAATATAAGCTACTTAAAGTATCTGAAGTTGAAACAGTAATTTATCAGCAGACAATAAAAGATCTCATGGAACTAGAAGTACAGCTAAGTTTCTCTGAAGGATGGAAATTAGAAACTGGAACCGTGACAATTTCTTTTTCTA
>JAHUXG010011293.1:0-53190 GCA_020740815.1 Sciurus niger | reverse complement strand
CTTCTCCTGCTCCTCCTCACAGGAACCACCACCACATCTGAGGTGCACTCTTCTCCTGCTCGTCCTCACAGGACTCACACCACAGCACCTGAGGTGCACCCATCTCCTGCTCGTCCTCACAGGACTCACACCAGCACCTGAGGTACACCCTTCTCCTGCTCCTCCTCACAGGACTCACCACAGCACCTGAGGTGCACCCTTCTCCTCCTCGTCCTCACAGAACTCACACCACAGCTCCTGAGCTGCACCCTTCTCCTGCTCGGCCTCACAGGACTCACTCCAGCACCTGAGGAGCACCCTTCTCCTGCTCCTCCTCACAGGACTCACCAGAGCACCTGAGGTGCACCCTTCTCCTGCGGGCCCTCACAGGACTCACACCAGCACCTGAGGTGCACCCTTCTCCTGCTCCTCCTCACAGGACTCACACCAGCCCCTGAGGTGCACCCTTCTCCTGCTCGTCCTCACAGGACTCACCACAGCACCTGAGGTGCACCCTTCTCCTGTTCGACCTCACCGGACTCACCATAGCACCTGAGGTGCACCCCTCTCCTGCTCCTCCTCACAGGACCCACACCAGCACCTGAGGTGCACCCTTCTGCTGCTCGTCCTCACAGGACTCACAAAGCAGCACCTGAGGTGCACCCTTCTCCTGTTCGCCCTCACCAGACTCACCACAGCACCTGAGGTGCACCCTTCTCCTGCTCGCCCTCACAGGACTCACCGCCGCACCGGAGGTGCACCCTTCTCCTGCTCGTCCTCACAAGACTCACCCAGCAGCACCTGAGGTGCACCCTATTCCTGCTCGCCCTCACAGGACTCACACCAGCTCCTGAGGTGCACCCTTCTCCTGCTCTTCCTCACAAGACTCACACCACAGCACCTGAGGTGCACCCTTCTCCTGCTCGTCCTCTCAGGACTCACACCGCACCACCTGATGTGCATCCTTTTCCTGCTCGTCCTCACGGGACTCACAGCAGCACCTGAGGTGCAACCTTCTCCTGCTCGTCCTCACAGGACACACACCACAGCACCTGAGGTGCACCCTTCTCCGGCTCCTCCTCACAGGACTCACAGCAGCACCTGAGGGGCACCTTCACCTGCTCGTCCTCACACGACTCACACCGTAGCACCTGAGGTGCATCCTTCTCCTGTTCGCCCTCACGGGACTCACCACAGCACCTGAGGTGCTCCTTCTCCTCCTCGTGCTCACAAGACTCACACCGCAGCACCTGAGGTGCACCCTTCTCCTGCTCCTCCTCACAGGACTCACACCAGCACCTGAGGTCCACCCTTCTCCTGCTCGTCCTCTCAGGACTCACACCAGCTCCTGAGGTGCACCCTTCCCCTGCTCCTCCTCACAGGACTAACCACAGCACCTGAAGTGCACCCTTCTCCTGCTTGTCCTCTCAGGACTCACACCACAGCACCTGAGCTGCACCCTTCTCCTGCTCTGCCTCACAGGACTCACACCAGCACCTGAGGAGCACCCTTCTCCTGCTCCTCCTCACAGGACTCACCAGAGCCCCTGAGGTGCACCCTTCTCCTGCTCGCCCTCACATGACTCACACCAGCACCTGAGGTGCACCCTTCTACTCCTCCTCCTCACAGGACTCACACCAGCCCCTGAGGTGCAACCTTTTCCTGCTCGTCCTCACAGGACTCACCACAGCACCTGAGGTGCACCCTTCTCCTGCTCGACCTCACCGGACTCACCAGAGCACCTGATGTCCACCCCTCTCCTGCTCGTCCTCACAGGACTCACACCAGCACCTGAGGTGCACCCTTCTGATGCTCGTCCTCATAGGACTCACACCGCAGCACCTGAGGTGAACCCTTCTCCTGCTCACCCTCACAGGACTCACACCAGCACCTGAGGTGCACCCTTCCCTGCTCCTCCTCACAGGACAACACCGCAGCACCTGAGGTGCACCCTTCTCCTGCTCGTCCTCACAGGACTCACCACAGCCTCTGAGGTGCACCCTTCTAATCGCCCTCACAGGACTCACACCGCAACACCTGAGGTGCACCCTTCTCCTACTCGCCCTCACGGGACTCACCACAGCACCTGAGGTGCACCCTACTCCTGCTCGCCCTCACAGGACTCACACCGCAGCACCTGAGGTGCACCCTTCTCCTTCTCGTCCTCACAGGACTCACAACAGCAACTTAGGTGCACCCTTGTCCTGCTCGTCCTCTCAGGACTCACACCGCAGCACCTGAGGTGTATCCTTCTCCTGATCGTCCTCACGGGAATCACACCAGCACCTGAGGTGCACCCTTCTCCTGCTCGTACTCACAGGACACGCACCACAGCACCTGAGGTGCACCCTTCTCCTGCTCCTCCTCACAGGACTCACACCTGCACCTGAGGTGCACCTTCTCCTGCTCGTCCTCACACGACTCACACCGCAGCACCTGAGGTGCATCCTTCTCCTGCTCGACCTCACGGGACTCACCACAGCACCTGAGGTGCTCCTTCTCCTGCTCGTCCTCACAAGACTCACACCGCAGCACCTGAGTTGCACCCTTCTCCTGTTCCTCCTCACAGGACTCACACCAGCACGTGAGGTGCACTCTTCTCCTGCTCGCCCTCACAGGCCTCACGCCAGCACCTGAAGTGCACCCTTCTCCTGCTCGCCCTCACAAGACTCACACAACAGCACCTGAGGTGCACCCTTCTCCTGCTCGTCCTCACAGGACTCACACCACAGCACATGAGCTGCACCCTTCTCCTGCTCGCCATCACAGGACTGAATCCGCAGCACCTGAGGTGAACCCTTCTCCTGCTCGTCCTCACAGGACTCACACCAGCACCTGAGGTGCACCCTTCCCTGCTCCTCCTCACAGGACAACACCACAGCACCTCAGGTGCACCCTTCTCCTGCTCGTCCTCACAGGACTCACCACAGCCTCTGAGGTGCACCCTTCTCCTGCTCGCCCTCACAGGACCCACACCGCAGCCCCTGAGTTGCACCCTTCTCCTGGTTGCCCTCACGGGACTCACCACAGCACCTGAGGTGCACCCTTCTCTTGCTCGCCCTCACAGGACTCACACCGCAGCACCTGAAGTGCACCATTCTCCTGCTCGTCCTCACAGGACTCACACCAGCACCTGAGGTGCACCCTTGTCCTGCTCGTCCTCTCAGGACTCACACCGCAGCACCTGAGGTGCATCCTTCTCCTTCTCGTCCTCACGGGACTCACACCAGCACCTGAGGTGCACCCTTCTCCTGCTCGTCCTCACAGGATACAAACCACAGCACCTGAGGTGCACCCTTCTCCTGCTCCTCCTCACAGGACTCACACCAGCATCTGAGGTGCACCTTCTCCTGCTTGTCCTCACACGACTCACACCGCAGCACCTGAGGTGCATCCTTATCCTGCTCGCCCTCACGGGATTCACCACAGCACTTGAGGTGCTCCTTCTCTTCCTCGTCCTCTCGGGACTCACACCAGCACCTGAGGTGCACACTTCTCCTGCTCGTCCTCACAGGACACACACCACAGCACCTGAGGTGCACCCTTCTCCTGCTCCTCCTCACAGGACTCAGCGCAGCACCTGAGGTGCACCTTCTCCTGCTTGTCCTCTCGGGACTCACCCCGCAGCACCTGAGGTGCCCCCTTTTCCTGCTCGCCCTCACAGGACTCACACTGTAGCACCTGAGGTGCACCCTTCTCCTCCTCGTCCTCACAAGACTCACACCGCAGCACCTGAGGTGCACCCTTCTCCTGCTCGCCCTCACAGGACTCACACCAGCACCGGAGGTGCACCCTTCTCCTGCTCGTTCTCACAAGAGTCACACCACAGCACCTGAGGTGCACCGTTTTCCTGCTCGCACTCACAGGACTCACACTGTAGCACCTGAGGTGCACCCTTCTCCTCCTCGTCCTCACAGAACTCACACCACAGCACCTGAGCTGCACCCTTCCCCTCTCGGCCTCACAGGACTCAGTCCAGCACCTGAGGAGCACCCTTCTCCTGCTCCTCCTCACAGGACTCACCAGAGCACCTGAGGTGCACCCTTCTCCTGCTCCTCCTCACAGGAACCACCACCGCATCTGAGGTGCACTCTTCTCCTGCTCGTCCTCACAGGACTCACACCACAGCACCTGAGGTGCACCCTTCACCTGCTCGCCCTCACAGGACTCACACCAGCACCTGAGGTGCACCCTTATCCTGCTCCTCCTCACAGGAACCACCACCGCATCTGAGGTGCACTCTTCTCCTGCTCGTCCTCACAGGACTCACACCACAGCACCTGAGGTGCACTCTTCTCCTGCTCGTCCTCACAGGACTCACACCACAGCACCTGAGGTGCACCCATTTCCTGCTCCTCCTCACAGGACTCACACCAGCACCTGAGGTACACCCTTCTCCTGCTCCTCCTCACAGGACTCACCACAGCACCTGAGGTGCACCCTTCTCCTCCTCGTCCTCACAGAACTCACACCACAGCACCTGAGCTGCACCCTTCTCCTGCTCGGCCTCACAGGACTCACACCAGCACCTGAGGAGCACCCTTCTCCTGCTCCTCCTCACAGGACTCACCAGAGCACCTGAGGTGCACCCTTCTCCTGCTCGCCCTCACAGGACTCACACCAGCACCTGAGGTGCACCCTTCTCCTGCTCCTCCTCACAGGACTCACACCAGCCCCTGAGGTGCACCCTTCTCCTGCTCGTCCTCACAGGACTCACCACAGCACCTGAGGTGCACCCTTCTCCTGTTCGACCTCACCGGACTCACCAGAGCACCTGAGGTGCACCCCTCTCCTGCTCCTCCTCACAGGACTCACACCAGCACCTGAGGTGCACCCTTCTGCTGCTCGTCCTCACAGGACTCACAAAGCAGCACCTGAGGTGCACCCTTCTCCTGTTCGCCCTCACCAGACTAACCACAGCACCTGAGGTGCACCCTTCTCCTGCTCGCCCTCACAGGACTCACCGTCGCACCGGAGGTGCACCCTTCTCCTGCTCGTCCTCACAAGACTCACCCAGCAGCACCTGAGGTGCACCCTTTTCCTGCTCGCCCTCACAGGACTCACACCAGCACCTGAGGTGCACCCTTCTCCTGCTCTTCCTCACAAGACTCACACCACAGCACCTGAGGTGCACCCTTCTCCTGCTCGTCGTCTCAGGACTCATACCGCAGCACCTGATGTGCATCCTTTTCCTGCTCGTCCTCACGGGACTCACACCAGCACCTGAGGTGCACCCTTCTCCTGCTCGTCCTCACAGGACACACACCACAGCACCTGAGGTGCACCCTTCTCCGGCTCCTCCTCACAGGACTCACAGCAGCACCTGAGGGGCACCATCACCTGCTCGTCCTCACACGACTCACACTGTTGCACCTGAGGTGCATCCTTCTCCTGCTCGCCCTCACGGGACTCACCACAGCACCTGAGGTGCTCCTTCTCCTCCTCGTGCTCACAAGACTCACACCGCAGCACCTGAGGTGCACCCTTCTCCTGCTCCTCCTCACAGGACTCACACCAGCACCTGAGGTGCACCCTTCTCCTGCTCGTCCTCTCAGGACTCACACCAGCTCCTGAGGTGCACCCTTCTCCTGCTCCTCCTCACAGGACTAACCACAGCACCTGAAGTGCACCCTTCTCCTGCTTGTCCTCTCAGGACTCACACCACAGCACCTGAGCTGCACCCTTCTCCTGCTCTGCCTCACAGGACTCACACCAGCACCTGAGGAGCACCCTTCTCCTGCTCCTCCACACAGGACTCACCAGAGCACTTGAGGTGCACCCTTCTCCTGCTCGCCCTCACAGGACTCACACCAGCACCTGAGGTGCACCCTTCTACTCCTCCTCCTCACAGGACTCACACCAGCCCCTGAGGTGCAACCTTTTCCTGCTCGTCCTCACAGGACTCACCACAGCACCTGAGGTGCACCCTTCTCCTGCTCGACCTCCCCGGACTCACCAGAGCACCTGAGGTGCACCCCTCTCCTGCTCGTCCTCACAGGACTCACACCAGCACCTGAGGTGCACCCTTCTGATGCTCGTCCTCACAGGACTCACACCGCAGCACCTGAGGTGAACCCTTCTCCTGCTCACCCTCACAGGACTCACACCAGCACCTGAGGTGCACCCTTCCCTGCTCCTCCTCACAGGACAGCACCGCAGCACCTGAGGTGCACCCTTCTCCTGCTCGTCCTCACAGGACTCACCACAGCCTCTGAGGTGCACCCTTCTAATCGCCCTCACAGGACTCACACCGCAACACCTGAGGTGCACCCTTCTCCTACTCGCCCTCACGGGACTCACCACAGCACCTGAGGTGCACCCTACTCCTGCTCGCCCTCACAGGACTCACACCGCAGCACCTGAGATGCACCCTTCTCATTCTCGTCCTCACAGGACTCACAACAGCAACTTAGGTGCACCCTTGTCCTGCTCGTCCTCTCAGGACTCACACCGCAGCACCTGAGGTGTATCCTTCTCCTGATCGTCCTCACGGGAATCACACCAGCACCTGAGGTGCACCCTTCTCCTGCTCGTACTCACAGGACACGCACCACAGCACCTGAGGTGCACCCTTCTCCTGCTCCTCCTCACAGGACTCACACCTGCACCTGAGGTGCACCTTCTCCTGCTCGTCCTCACACGACTCACACCGCAGCACCTGAGGTGCATCCTTCTCCTGCTCGACCTCACGGGACTCACCACAGCACCTGAGGTGCTCCTTCTCCTGCTCGTCCTCACAAGACTCACACCGCAGCACCTGAGTTGCACCCTTCTCCTGTTCCTCCTCACAGGACTCACACCAGCACGTGAGGTGCACTCTTCTCCTGCTCGCCCTCACAGGCCTCACGCCAGCACCTGAAGTGCACCCTTCTCCTGCTCGCCCTCACAAGACTCACACAACAGCACCTGAGGTGCACCCTTCTCCTGCTCGTCCTCACAGGACTCACACCACAGCACATGAGCTGCACCCTTCTCCTGCTCGCCATCACAGGACTGAAACCGCAGCACCTGAGGTGCACCCTTCTCCTGCTCGTCCTCACAGGACACACACCACAGCACCTGAGGTGCACCCTTCTCCTGCTCCTCCTCACAGGACTCAGCGCAGCACCTGAGGTGCACCTTCTCCTGCTTGTCCTCTCGGGACTCACCCCGCAGCACCTGAGGTGCACCCTTTTCCTGCTCGCCCTCACAGGACTCACACTGTAGCACCTGAGGTGCACCCTTCTCCTCCTCGTCCTCACAAGCCTCACACCGCAGCACCTGAGGTGCACCCTTCTCCAGCTCGCCCTCACAGGACTCACACCAGCACCTGAGGTGCACCCTTCTCCTGCTCGTTCTCACAAGAGTCACACCACAGCACTTGAGGTGCACCCTTTTCCTGCTCGCCCTCACAGGACTCACACTGTAGCACCTGAGGTGCACCCTTCTCCACCTCGTCCTCACAGAACTCACACCACAGCACCTGAGCTGCACCCTTCTCCTGCTCGGCCTCACAGGACTCACTCCAGCACCTGAGGAGCACCCTTCTCCTGCTCCTCCTCACAGGACTCACCAGAGCACCTGAGGTGCACCCTTCTCCTGCTCGCCCTCACAGGACTCACACCAGCACCTGAGGAGCACCCTTCTCCTGCTCCTCCTCACAGGACTCACACCAGCCCCTGAGGTGCACCCTTCTCCTGCTCGTCCTCACAGGACTCACCACAGCACCTGAGGTGCACCCTTCTCCTGCTCGACCTCACCGGACTCACCAGAGCACCTGAGGTGCACCCCTCTCCTGCTCCTCCTCACAGGACTCACACCAGCACCTGAGGTGCACCCTTCTGCTGCTCGTCCTCACAGGAGTCACAAAGCAGCACCTGAGGTGCACCCTTCTCCTGTTCGCCCTAACCAGACTCACCAGAGCTCCTGTGGTGCACCCTTCTCCTGCTCGCCCTAACAGGACTCACCGCCGCACCTGAGGTGCACCCTTCTCCTGCTCGTCCTCACAAGACTCACACCACAGCACCTGAGGTGCACCCTTCTCCTGCTCGTCCTCTCAGGACCCACACCGCAGCACCTGAGGTGCATCCTTTTCCTTCTCGTCCTCACGGGACTCACACCAGCTACTGAGGTGCACCCTTCTCCTGCTCGTCCTCACAGGACACACACCACAGCACCTGAGGTGCACCCTTCTCCTGCTCCTCCTCACAGGACTCACAGCAGCACCTGAGGGGCACCTTCACCTGCTCGTCCTCACACGACTCACACCGTAGCACCTGAGGTGCATCCTTCTCCTGCTTGCCCTCACGGGACTCACCACAGCACCTGAGGTGCTCCTACTCCTCCTCGTGCTCACAAGACTCAAACCGCAGCACCTGAGGTGCACCCTTCTCCTGCTCCTCCTCACAGGACTCACACCAGCACCTGAGGTGCACCCTTCTCCTGCTCGTCCTCTCAGGACTCACACCAGCTCCTGAGGTGCACCTTCTCCTGCTTGTCCTCACACGACTCACACCGCAGCACCTGAGGTGCATCCTTCTCCTGCTCGCCCTCACGGGACTCACCACAGCACCTGAGGTGCTCCTTCTCCTGCTCATCCTCACAAGACTCACACCGCAGCACCTGAGGTGCACCGTTTTCCTGCTTCTCCTCACAGGACTCACACCACAGTACCTGAGCTGCACCCTTCCCCTGCTCGGCCTCACAGGACTCACACCAGCACCTGAGGAGCACCCTTCTCCTGCTCGCCCTCACAGGACTCAAGGCACCACCTGAGGTGCACCCTTCTCCTGCTGCTCCTCACAGGAATCACGGCAGCACCTGAGGTGCACCCTTCTCCTGCTCGCCCTCACAGGACTCACAACAGCACCTCAGGTGCACCCTTCTACTCCTCCTCCTCACAGGACTCACACCAGCCCCTGAGGTGCAACCTTTTCCTGCTCATCCTCACAGGACTCACCACAGCACCTGAGGTGCACCCTTCTCCTGCTCGACCTCACCGGACTCACCAGAGCACCTGAGGTGCACCCCTCTCCTGCTCGCCCTCACAGGACTCACACCAGCACCTGAGGTGCACCCTTTTCCTGCTCCTCCTCACAGGACTCACACCAGCCCCTGAGGTGCACCCTTCTCCTGCTCGTCCTCACAGGACTCACCACAGCACCTGAGGTGCACCCTTCTCCTGTTCGACCTCACCGGACTCACCAGAGCACCTGAGGTGCACCCCTCTCCTGCTCCTCCTCACAGGACTCACACCAGCACCTGAGGTGCACCCTTCTGCTGCTCGTCCTCACAGGACTCACAAAGCAGCACCTGAGGTGCACCCTTCCCCTGTTCGCCCTCACCAGACTAACCACAGCACCTGAGGTGCACCCTTCTCCTGCTCGCCCTCACAGGACTCACCGTCGCACCGGAGGTGCACCCTTCTCCTGCTCGTCCTGAGAAGACTCACCCAGCAGCACCTGAGGTGCACCCTTTTCCTGCTCGCCCTCACAGGACTCACACCAGCACCTGAGGTGCACCCTTCTCCTGCTCTTCCTCACAAGACTCACACCACAGCACCTGAGGTGCACCCTTCTCCTGCTCGTCGTCTCAGGACTCACACCGCAGCACCTGATGTGCATCCTTTTCCTGCTCGTCCTCACGGGACTCACACCAGCACCTGAGGTGCACCCTTCTCCTGCTCGTCCTCACAGGACACACACCACAGCACCTGAGGTGCACCCTTCTCCGGCTCCTCCTCACAGGACTCACAGCAGCACCTGAGGGGCACCTTCACCTGCTCGTCCTCACACGACTCACACCGTAGCACCTGAGGTGCATCCTTCTCCTGCTTGCCCTCACGGGACTCACCACAGCACCTGAGGTGCTCCTACTCCTCCTCGTGCTCACAAGACTCAAACCGCAGCACCTGAGGTGCACCCTTCTCCTGCTCTCCCTCACAGGACTCACACCACAGCACCTGAGCTGCACCCTTCTCCTGCTACCCCTCACAGGACTCACACCGCAGCACCTGAGGTGAACCCTTCTACTGCTCGTCCTCACAGGACTCCCACCAGAACCTGAGGTGCACCCTTCCCTGCTCCTCCTCTCAGGACAACACCACAGCACCTGAGGTGCAGCCTTCTCCTGCTCGTCCTCACAGGACTCACAACAGCACCTGAGGTGCACCCTTCTCCTGCTCCTCCTCCCAGGACTCACACAGGACACACACCACCAGCACCTGAGGTGCACCCTTCTCCTGCTCCTCCTCACAGGACTCAGCGCAGCACCTGAGGTGCACCTTCTCCTGCTTGCCTCTCGGGACTCACCGCAGCACCTGAGGTGCACCCTTCTCCTGCTCGCCCTCACAGGACTCACACAGCACCTGAGGTGCACCCTTCTCCTCCTCGTCCTCACAAGACTCACACCGCAGCACCTGAGGTGCACCCTTCTCCTGCTCGCCCTCACAGGACTCACACCAGCACCTGAGGTGCACCCTTCTCCTGCTCCTCCTCACAGGAACCACCACCACATCTGAGGTGCACTCTTCTCCTGCTCGTCCTCACAGGACTCACACCACAGCACCTGAGGTGCACCCATCTCCTGCTCGTCCTCACAGGACTCACACCAGCACCTGAGGTACACCCTTCTCCTGCTCCTCCTCACAGGACTCACCACAGCACCTGAGGTGCACCCTTCTCCTCCTCGTCCTCACAGAACTCACACCACAGCTCCTGAGCTGCACCCTTCTCCTGCTCGGCCTCACAGGACTCACTCCAGCACCTGAGGAGCACCCTTCTCCTGCTCCTCCTCACAGGACTCACCAGAGCACCTGAGGTGCACCCTTCTCCTGCGGGCCCTCACAGGACTCACACCAGCACCTGAGGTGCACCCTTCTCCTGCTCCTCCTCACAGGACTCACACCAGCCCCTGAGGTGCACCCTTCTCCTGCTCGTCCTCACAGGACTCACCACAGCACCTGAGGTGCACCCTTCTCCTGTTCGACCTCACCGGACTCACCATAGCACCTGAGGTGCACCCCTCTCCTGCTCCTCCTCACAGGACCCACACCAGCACCTGAGGTGCACCCTTCTGCTGCTCGTCCTCACAGGACTCACAAAGCAGCACCTGAGGTGCACCCTTCTCCTGTTCGCCCTCACCAGACTCACCACAGCACCTGAGGTGCACCCTTCTCCTGCTCGCCCTCACAGGACTCACCGCCGCACCGGAGGTGCACCCTTCTCCTGCTCGTCCTCACAAGACTCACCCAGCAGCACCTGAGGTGCACCCTATTCCTGCTCGCCCTCACAGGACTCACACCAGCTCCTGAGGTGCACCCTTCTCCTGCTCTTCCTCACAAGACTCACACCACAGCACCTGAGGTGCACCCTTCTCCTGCTCGTCCTCTCAGGACTCACACCGCACCACCTGATGTGCATCCTTTTCCTGCTCGTCCTCACGGGACTCACAGCAGCACCTGAGGTGCAACCTTCTCCTGCTCGTCCTCACAGGACACACACCACAGCACCTGAGGTGCACCCTTCTCCGGCTCCTCCTCACAGGACTCACAGCAGCACCTGAGGGGCACCTTCACCTGCTCGTCCTCACACGACTCACACCGTAGCACCTGAGGTGCATCCTTCTCCTGTTCGCCCTCACGGGACTCACCACAGCACCTGAGGTGCTCCTTCTCCTCCTCGTGCTCACAAGACTCACACCGCAGCACCTGAGGTGCACCCTTCTCCTGCTCCTCCTCACAGGACTCACACCAGCACCTGAGGTCCACCCTTCTCCTGCTCGTCCTCTCAGGACTCACACCAGCTCCTGAGGTGCACCCTTCCCCTGCTCCTCCTCACAGGACTAACCACAGCACCTGAAGTGCACCCTTCTCCTGCTTGTCCTCTCAGGACTCACACCACAGCACCTGAGCTGCACCCTTCTCCTGCTCTGCCTCACAGGACTCACACCAGCACCTGAGGAGCACCCTTCTCCTGCTCCTCCTCACAGGACTCACCAGAGCCCCTGAGGTGCACCCTTCTCCTGCTCGCCCTCACATGACTCACACCAGCACCTGAGGTGCACCCTTCTACTCCTCCTCCTCACAGGACTCACACCAGCCCCTGAGGTGCAACCTTTTCCTGCTCGTCCTCACAGGACTCACCACAGCACCTGAGGTGCACCCTTCTCCTGCTCGACCTCACCGGACTCACCAGAGCACCTGATGTCCACCCCTCTCCTGCTCGTCCTCACAGGACTCACACCAGCACCTGAGGTGCACCCTTCTGATGCTCGTCCTCATAGGACTCACACCGCAGCACCTGAGGTGAACCCTTCTCCTGCTCACCCTCACAGGACTCACACCAGCACCTGAGGTGCACCCTTCCCTGCTCCTCCTCACAGGACAACACCGCAGCACCTGAGGTGCACCCTTCTCCTGCTCGTCCTCACAGGACTCACACAGCCTCTGCGGTGCACCCTTCTAATCGCCCTCACAGGACTCACACCGCAACACCTGAGGTGCACCCTTCTACTACTCGCCCTCACGGGACTCACCACAGCACCTGAGGTGCACCCTACTCCTGCTCGCCCTCACAGGACTCACAACAGCAACTGAGGTTTATCCTTGTCCTGCTCGCCCTCACGAGACTCACCACAGCACCTGAGGAGCACCCTTCTCCTGCTCCTCCTCACAGGACTCACACCAGCACCTGAGGGGCACCCTTGTCCTGCTCGTCCTCTCAGGACTCACACCGCAGCACCTGAGGTGTATCCTTCTCCTGATCGTCCTCACGGGAATCACACCAGCACCTGAGGTGCACCCTTCTCCTGCTCGTCCTCACAGGACACGCACCACAGCACCTGAGGTGCACCCTTCTCCTGCTCCTCCTCACAGGACTCACACCTGCACCTGAGGTGCACCTTCTCCTGCTCGTCTTCACACGACTCACACCGCAGCACCTGAGGTGCATCCTTCTCCTGCTCGACCTCACGGGACTCACCACAGCACCTGAGGTGCTCCTTCTCCTGCTCGTCCTCACAAGACTCACACCGCAGCACCTGAGTTGCACCCTTCTCCTGTTCCTCCTCACAGGACTCACACCAGCACGTGAGGTGCACTCTTCTCCTGCTCGCCCTCACAGGCCTCACGCCAGCACCTGAAGTGCACCCTTCTCCTGCTCGCCCTCACAAGACTCACACAACAGCACCTGAGGTGCACCCTTCTCCTGCTCGTCCTCACAGGACTCACACCACAGCACATGAGCTGCACCCTTCTCCTGCTCGCCATCACAGGACTGAAACCGCAGCACCTGAGGTGAACCCTTCTCCTGCTCACCCTCACAGGACTCACACCAGCATCTGAGGTGCACCCTTCCCTGCTCCTCCTCACAGGACAACACCACAGCACCTCAGGTGCACCCTTCTCCTGCTCGTCCTCACAGGACTCACCACAGCCTCTGAGGTGCACCCTTCTCCTGCTCGCCCTCAGAGGACCCACACCGCAGCACCTGAGTTGCACCCTTCTCCTGCTCGCCCTCACGGGACTCACCACAGCACCTGAGGTGCACCCTTCTCTTGCTCGCCCTCACAGGACTCACACCGCAGCACCTGAAGTGCACCATTCTCCTGCTCGACCTCACAGGACTCACACCAGCACCAGAGGTGCACCCTTCTCCTGCTCGTCCTCTCAGGACTCACACCGCAGCACCTGAGGTGCATCCTTCTCCTTCTCGTCCTCACGGGACTCACACCAGCACCTGAGGTGCACCCTTCTCCTGCTCGTCCTCACAGGACACAAACCACAGCACCTGAGGTGCACCCTTCTCGTGCTCGCCCTCACGGGACTCACCACAGCACCTGAGGTGCACCCTTCTCTTGCTCGCCCTCACAGGACTCACACCGCAGCACCTGATGTGCACCATTCTCCTGCTCGACCTCACAGGACTCACACCAGCACCTGAGGTGCACCCTTCTCCTGCTCGTCCTCTCAGGACTCACACCGCAGCACCTGAGGTGCATCCTTCTCCTTCTCGTCCTCACGGGACTCACACCAGCACCTGAGGTGCACCCTTCTCCTGCTCGTCCTCACAGGACACAAACCACAGCACCTGAGGTGCACCCTTCTCCTGCTGCTCCTCACAGGACTCACACCAGCACCTGAGGTGCACCTTCTCCTGCTTGTCCTTACACGACTCACACCGCAGCACCTGAGGTGCATCCTTCTCCTGCTCGCCCTCACGGGATTCACCACAGCACTTGAGGTGCTCCTTCTCTTCCTCGTCCTCTCGGGACTCACACCAGCACCTGAGGTGCACCCTTCTCCTGCTCCTCCTCACAGGACTCAGCGCAGCACCTGAGGTGCACCTTCTCCTGCTTGTCCTCTCGGGACACACCCCGCAGCATCTGAGGTGCACCCTTTTCCTGCTCGCCCTCACAGGACTCACACTGTAGCACCTGAGGTGCACCCTTCTCCTCCTCGTCCTCACAAGACTCACACCGCAGCACCTGAGGTGCACCCTTCTCCTGCTCGCCCTCACAGGACTCACACCAGCACCTGAGGTGAACCCTTCTCCTGCTCGTTCTCACAAGAGTCACACCACAGCACCTGAGGTGCACCCTTTTCCTGCTCGCCCTCACAGGACTCACACAGTAGCACCTGAGGTGCACCCTTCTCCTCCTCGTCCTCACAGAACTCACACCACAGCACCTGAGCTGCACCCTTCTCCTGCTCGGCCTCACAGGACTCACTCCAGCACCTGAGGAGCACCCTTCTCCTGCTCCTCCTCACAGGACTCACCAGAGCACCTGAGGTGTACCCTTCTCCTGCTCGCCCTCACAGGACTCACACCAGCACCTGAGGTGCACCCTTCTCCTGCTCCTCCTCACAGGAACCACCACCACATCTGAGGTGCACTCTTCTCCTGCTCGTCCTCACAGGACTCACACCACAGCACCTGAGGTGCACTCTTCTCCTGCTCGTCCTCACAGGACTCACACCACAGCACCTGAGGTGCACCCATCTCCTGCTCGTCCTCACAGGACTCACACCAGCACCTGAGGTACACCCTTCTCCTGCTCCTCCTCACAGGACTCACCACAGCACCTGAGGTGCACCCTTCTCCTCCTCGTCCTCACAGAACTCACACCACAGCTCCTGAGCTGCACCCTTCTCCTGCTCGGCCTCACAGGACTCACTCCAGCACCTGAGGAGCACCCTTCTCCTGCTCCTCCTCACAGGACTCACCAGAGCACCTGAGGTGCACCCTTCTCCTGCGGGCCCTCACAGGACTCACACCAGCACCTGAGGTGCACCCTTCTCCTGCTCCTCCTCACAGGATTCACACCAGCCCCTGAGGTGCACCCTTCTCCTGCTCGTCCTCACAGGACTCACCACAGCACCTGAGGTGCACCCTTCTCCTGTTCGACCTCACCGGACTCACCAGAGCACCTGAGGTGCACCCCTCTCCTGCTCCTCCTCACAGGACTCACACCAGCACCTGAGGTGCACCCTTCTGCTGCTCGTCCTCACAGGACTCACAAAGCAGCACCTGAGATGCACCCTTCTCCTGTTCGCCCTCACCAGACTCACCACAGCACCTGAGGTGCACCCTTCTCCTGCTCGCCCTCACAGGACTCACCGCCGCACCGGAGGTGCACCCTTCTCCTGCTCGTCCTCACAAGACTCACCCAGCAGGACCTGAGGTGCACCCTTCTCCTGCTCGCCCTCACAGGACTCACACCAGCACCTGAGGTGCACCCTTCTCCTGCTCTTCCTCACAAGACTCACACCCCAGCACCTGAGGTGCACCCTTCTCCTGCTCGTCCTCTCAGGACTCACACCGCAGCACCTGATGTGCATCCTTTTCCTGCTCGTCCTCACGGGACTCACACCAGCACCTGAGGTGCACCCTTCTCCTGCTCGTCCTCACAGGACACACACCACAGCCCCTGAGGTGCACCCTTCTCCGGCTCCTCCTCACAGGACTCACAGCAGCACCTGAGGGGCACCTTCACCTGCTCGTCCTCACACGACTCACACCGTAGCACCTGAGGTGCATCCTTCTCCTGCTCGCCCTCACGGGACTCACCACAGCACCTGAGGTGCTCCTTCTCCTCCTCGTGCTCACAAGACTCACACCGCAGCACCTGAGGTGCACCCTTCTCCTGCTCCTCCTCACAGGACTCACACCAGCACCTGAGGTGCACCCTTCTCCTGCTCGTCCTCTCAGGACTCACACCAGCTCCTGAGGTGCACCCTTCTCCTGCTCCTCCTCACAGGACTAACCACAGCACCTGAAGTGCACCCTTCTCCTGCTTGTCCTCTCAGGACTCACACCACAGCACCTGAGCTGCACCCTTCTCCTGCTCTGCCTCACAGGACTCACACCAGCACCTGAGGAGCACCCTTCTCCTGCTCCTCCTCACAGGACTCACCAGAGCACCTGAGGTGCACCCTTCTCCTGCTCGCCCTCACAGGACTCACACCAGCACCTGAGGTGCACCCTTCTACTCCTCCTCCTCACAGGACTCTCACCAGCCCCTGAGGTGCAACCTTTTCCTGCTCGTCCTCACAGGACTCACCACAGCACCTGAAGTGCACCCTTCTCCTGCTCGACCTCCCCGGAATCACCAGAGCACCTGAGGTGCACCCCTCTCCTGCTCGTCCTCACAGGACTCACACCAGCACCTGAGGTGCACCCTTCTGATGCTCATCCTCACAGGACTCACACCGCAGCACCTGAGGTGAACCCTTCTCCTGCTCACCCTCACAGGACTCACACCAGCACCTGAGGTGCACCCTTCCCTGCTCCTCCTCACAGGACAACACCGCAGCACCTGAGGTGCACCCTTCTCCTGCTCGTCCTCACAGGACTCACCACAGCCTCTGAGGTGCACGCTTCTAATCGCCCTCACAGGACTCACACCGCAACACCTGAGGTGCACCCTTCTCCTACTCGCCCTCACGGGACTCACCACAGCACCTGAGGTGCACCCTACTCCTGCTCGCCCTCACAGGACTCACACCGCAGCACCTGAGGTGCACCCTTCTCCTTCTCGTCCTCACAGGACTCACAACAGCAACTTAGGTGCACCCTTGTCCTGCTCGTCCTCTCAGGACTCACACCGCAGCACCTGAGGTGTATCCTTCTCCTGATCGTCCTCACGGGAATCACACCAGCACCTGAGGTGCACCCTTCTCCTGCTCGTACTCACAGGACACGCACCACAGCACCTGAGGTGCACCCTTCTCCTGCTCCTCCTCACAGGACTCACACCTGCACCTGAGGTGCACCTTCTCCTGCTCGTCCTCACACGACTCACACCGCAGCACCTGAGGTGCATCCTTCTCCTGCTCGACCTCACGGGACTCACCACAGCACCTGAGGTGCTCCTTCTCCTGCTCGTCCTCACAAGACTCACACCGCAGCACCTGAGTTGCACCCTTCTCCTGTTCCTCCTCACAGGACTCACACCAGCACGTGAGGTGCACTCTTCTCCTGCTCGCCCTCACAGGCCTCACGCCAGCACCTGAAGTGCACCCTTCTCCTGCTCGCCCTCACAAGACTCACACAAAAGCACCTGAGGTGCACCCTTCTCCTGCTCGTCCTCACAGGACTCACACCACAGCACATGAGCTGCACCCTTCTCCTGCTCGCCATCACAGGACTGAAACCGCAGCACCTGGGGTGCACCCTTCTCCTGCTCGTCCTCACAGGACACACACCACAGCACCTGAGGTGCACCCTTCTCCTGCTCCTCCTCACAGGACTCAGCGCAGCACCAGAGGTGCACCTTCTCCTGCTTGTCCTCTCGGGACTCACCCCGCAGCACCTGAGGTGCACCCTTTTCCTGCTCGCCCTCACAGGACTCACACTGTAGCACCTGAGGTGCACCCTTCTCCTCCTCGTCCTCACAAGACTCACACCGCAGCACCTGAGGTGCACCCTTCTCCTGCTCGCCCTCACAGGACTCACACCAGCACCTGAGGTGCACCCTTCTTCTGCTCGTTCTCACAAGAGTCACACCACAGCACCTGAGGTGCACCCTTTTCCTGCTCGCCCTCACAGGACTCACACTGTAGCACCTGAGGTGCACCCTTCTCCTCCTCGTCCTCACAGAACTCACACCACAGCACCTGAGCTGCACCCTTCTCCTGCTCGGCCTCACAGGACTCACTCCAGCACCTGAGGAGCACCCTTCTCCTGCTCCTCCTCACAGGACTCACCAGAGCACCTGAGGTGCACCCTTCTCCTGCTCGCCCTCACAGGACTCACACCAGCACCTGAGGAGCACCCTTCTCCTGCTCCTCCTCACAGGACTCACACCAGCCCCTGAGGTGCACCCTTCTCCTGCTCGTCCTCACAGGACTCACCACAGCACCTGAGGTGCACCCTTCTCCTGTTCGACCTCACCGGACTCACCAGAGCACCTGAAGTGCACCCCTCTCCTGCTCCTCCTCACAGGACTCACACCAGCACCTGAGGTGCACCCTTCTGCTGCTCGTCCTCACAGGACTCACAAAGCAGCACCTGAGGTGCACCCTTCTCCTGTTCGCCCTCACCAGACTCACCACAGCACCTGAGGTGCACCCTTCTCCTCCTCGCCCTCACAGGACTCACCGCCGCACCGGAGGTGCACCCTTCTTCTGCTCGTCCTCACAAGACTCACCCAGCAGCACCTGAGGTGCACCCTTTTCCTGCTCGCCCTCACAGGACTCACACCAGCACCTGAGGTGCACCCTTCTCCTGCTCTTCCTCACAAGACTCACACCACAGCATCTGAGGTGCACCCTTCTCCTGCTCGTCCTCTCAGGACTCACACCGCAGCACCTGATGTGCATCCTTTTCCTGCTCGTCCTCACGGGACTCACACCAGCACCTGAGGTGCACCCTTCTCCTGCTCGTCCTCACAGGACACACACCACAGCACCTGAGGTGCACCCTTCTCCTGCTCCTCCTCACAGGACTCACAGCAGCACCTGAGGGGCACCTTCACCTGCTCGTCCTCACACGACTCACACCGTAGCACCTGAGGTGCATCCTTCTCCTGCTTGCCCTCACGGGACTCACCACAGCACCTGAGGTGCTCCTACTCCTCCTCGTGCTCACAAGACTCAAACCGCAGCACCTGAGGTGCACCCTTCTCCTGCTCCTCCTCACAGGACTCACACCAGCACCTGAGGTGCACCCTTCTCCTGCTCGTCCTCTCAGGACTCACACCAGCTCCTGAGGTGCACCTTCTCCTGCTTGTCCTCACACGACTCACACCGCAGCACCTGAGGTGCATCCTTCTCCTGCTCGCCCTCACGGGATTCACCACAGCACTTGAGGTGCTCCTTCTCTTGCTCGTCCTCTCGGGACTCACACCAGCACCTGAGGTGCACCCTTCTCCTGCTCGTCCTCACAGGACACACACCACAGCACCTGAGGTGCACCCTTCTCCTGCTCCTCCTCACAGGACTCAGCGCAGCACCTGAGGTGCACCTTCTCCTGCTTGTCCTCTCGGGACTCACCCCGCAGCACCTGAGGTGCACCCTTTTCCTGCTCGCCCTCACAGGACTCACACTGTAGCACCTGAGGTGCACCCTTCTCCTCCTCGTCCTCACAAGACTCACACCGCAGCACCTGAGGTGCACCCTTCTCCTGCTCGCCCTCACAGGACTCACACCAGCACCTGAGGTGCACCCTTCTCCTGCTCGTTCTCACAAGAGTCACACCACAGCACCTGAGGTGCACTCTTCTCCTGCTCGCCCTCACAAGACTCACACCGCAGCACCTGAGGTGCACCCTTCTCCTGCTCGCCCTCACAGGACTCACACCGCAGCACCTGAGGTGCACCCTTCTCCAGCTCGCACTCACAGGACTCACACCATCACTTGAGGTGCACCCTTTTCCTGCTCCTCCTCACAGGACTTACACCACAGCACCTGAGGTGCACCCTTCTCTTGCTAGACCTCACAGGACTCAAACCGCAGCACCTGAGGTGCACCCTTCTCCTGCTCGTCCTCACAAGACTCACACCAGCACCTGAGGTGCACCCTTCTCCTGCTCGTCCTCTCAGGACTCACATCGCAGCACCTGAGGTGCATCCTTCTGCTCCTCCTGACAGGACTCACACCAGCACCTGAGGTGCACCCTTCTCCTTCTCGCCCTGACAGGACTCACACCATCACCTGAGGTTGACCCTTCTCCTGCTCGTCCTCACAGGACACACACCACAGCAACTGAGGTGCACCCTTCTCCTGCTCGCCCTCACGGGACTCACCACAGCACCTGAGTTGCTCCTTCTCCTGCTCGTCCTCACAAGACTCACACCGCAGCACCTGAGGTGCACCCTTCTCCTGCTCCTCCTCACAGGACTCACACTAGCACCTGAGGTGCACCCTTCTCCTGCTCGCCCTCACGGGACTCACCACAGCACTTGAGGTGCTCCTTCTCCTGCTCGTCCTCACGGGACTCACACCAGCACCTGAGGTGCACCCTTCTCCTACTCGTCCTCACAGGACACACACCACAGCACCTGAGGTGCACCCTTCTCCTGCTCCTCCTCACAGGACTCACCGCAGCACCTGAGGTGAACCCTTCTCCTGCTCGCCCTCACAGGACTCACACCAGCACCTGAGGTGCACCCTTCCCTGCTCCTCCTCACAGGAAAACACCACAGCACCGGAGGTGCACCCTTCTCCTGCTCGTCCTCACAGGACTCACCACAGCCTCTGAGGTGCACCCTTCTCTTGCTCGCCCTCACAGGACTCCCACCACAACACCTGAGGTGCACCCTTCTCCTGCTCGCCCTCACGGGACTCACCACAGCACATGAGATGCACCCTTCTCTCGCTCGAACTCACAGGTCTCACACCGCAGCACCTGAGGTGCATCCTTCTCCTGCTTGTCCTCACAGGACTCACACCAGCACCTGAGGTGCACCCTTCTCCTGCTCGTCCTCTCAGGACTCACAGCGCAGCACCTGAGGTGCATCCTTCTCCTGCTCGTCCTCTCGGGACTCACACCAGCACCTGAGGTGCACCCTTCTCCTGCTCGCACTCACAGGACACACACCACAGCACCAGACGTGCACCCTTCTCCTGCTCCTCCTCACAGGACTCACACGAGCACCTGAGGTGCACCTTCTCCTGCTCGTCCTCACACGACTCACACCGCAGCACCTGAGGTGCATCCTTCTCCTGCTCGCCCTCACGGAACTCACCACAGCACTTGAGGTGCTCCTACTCTTGCTCGTCCTCACGGGACTCACACCAGCACGTGAGGTGCACCCTTCTCCTGCTCGTCCTCACAGAACACACAACACAGCACCTGAGGTGCACCCTTCTTCTGCTCCTCCTCACAGGACTCACCGCAGCACCTGAGGTGCACCTTCTCCTGCTCGTCCTCACGGGACTCACCCCGCAGCACCTGAGGTGCACCCTTTTCCTGCTCGCCCTTTCAGGACTCACACTGCAGCACCTGAGGTGCACCCTTCTCCTCCTCGTCCTCACAAGACTCACACCGCAGCACCTGATGTGTACTCTTCTCCTGCTCGCCCTCACAGGACTCACACCAGCACCTGAGGTGCACCCTTTTCCTGCTCGTCCTCACAAGACTCACACCACAGCACCTGAGGTGCACCCTTCTCCTGCTCGCCCTCACAGGACTCATACCGCAGCACCTGAGGTGCACCCTTCTACTGCTCGCCCTCACAGGACTCACACCGCATCACCTGAGGTGCACCCTTCTCCTGCTCCTCCTCACAGGACTCACACCACAGCACCTGAGGTGCACCCTTCTCCTGCTCGTCCTCACAGGACTCACCACAGCATCTGAGGTGCTCCGTTCTCCTGCTCGCCCACACAGGACTCACACCAGCACCTGAGGTGCACCCTTTTCCTGCTCGCCCTCACAGGACTCACCTGCAGCACCTGAGGTGCACCCTTCTCCTCCTCGTCCTTACAAGACTCACACCGCAGCACCTGAGGTGCACCCTTCTCCTGCTCGCCCTCACGGCACTCACACCACAGCACCTGAGGTGCACCCTTCTCCTGCTCATCCTCAGAGGACTCACCACAGCACCTGAGGTGTACCCTTCTCCTGCTCGCCCTCACAGGTCTCACACCGCAGCACCTGAGGTGCACCCTTCTCCTGCTCGTCCTCACAAGACTCACACCAGCACCTGAGGTGCACCCTTCTTTGCTCGTCCTCTCAGGACTCACACCGCAGCACCTGAGGTGCATCCTTCTGCTCCTCCTGACAGGACTCACACCAGCACCTGAGGTGCACACTTCTCCTGCTCGCCCTGACAGGACTCACACCATCACCTGAGGTTGACCCTTCTCCTGCTCGTCCTCACAGGACACACACGGCAGCAACTGAGGTGCACCCTTCTCCTGTTCGCCCTCACAGGACTAACACCAGCACCTGAGGTGCACCCTTCTCCTGATCGTCCTCACGGGACTCACCACAGTACCTGAGGTGCACCCTTCTCCTGCTCCTCCTCACAGGACTCACTGCAGCACCTGATGTGCACCCTTCCCCTGCTCGCCCTCACAGGACTCACCACAGCACCTGAGGTGCACCCTTCTCCTGCTCGACCTCACAGGACTCACACCAACACCTGACGTGCACCCTTCTCCTGCTCGTCCTAACAGGACTCACACCAGTACTTGAGGTGCACTCTTCTCCTGCTCGTCCTCACAGGACTCACACCACAGCACCGGAGGTGCACCCTTCTCCTGCTCGTCCTCACAGGACTCACACCAGCACCTGAAGTGCACCCTTCTCCTGCTCGTCCTCTCAGGACTCACACCGCAGCACCTGAGGTGCATCCTTCTCCTTCTCGTCCTCACGGGACTCACACCAGCACCTGATGTGCACCCTTCTCCTGCTCGTCCTCACAGGACACAAACCACAGCACCTGAGGTGCACCCTTCTCCTGCTCCTCCTCACAGGACTCACACGAGCACCTGAGGTGCACCTTCTCCTGCTCGTCCTCACACGACTCACACCGCAGCACCTGAGATGCATCCTTCTCCTGCTCGCCCTCACGGGACTCACCACAGCACTTGAGGTGCTCCTACTCTTGCTCGTCCTCACGGGACTCACACCAGCACCTGAGGTGCACCCTTCTCCTGCTCGTCCTCACAGGACACACAACACAGCACCTGAGGTGCACCCTTCTCCTGCTCCTCCTCACAGGACTCACCGCAGCACCTGAGGTGCACCTTCTCCTGCTCGTCCTCACGGGACTCACCCCGCAGCACCTGAGGTGCACCCTTTTCCTGCTCGCCCTTTCAGGACTCACACTGCAGCACCTGAGGTGCACCCTTCTCCTCCTCGTCCTCACAAGACACGCACCGCAGCACCTGAGGTGTACTCTTCTCCTGCTCGCCCTCACAGGACTCACACCAGCACCTGAGGTGCACCCTTCTCCTGCTCGTCCTCACAAGACTCACACTACAGCACCTGAGGTGCACCCTTCTCCTGCTCGCCCTCACAGGACTCACACCGCAGCACCTGAGGTGCACCCTTCTCCTGCTCGCCCACACAGGACTCACACCGCAGCACCTGAGGTGCACCCTTCTCCTGCTCGCCCTCACAGGACTCACACCACAGAACCTGAGGTGCACCCTTCTACTGCTCGCCCTCACAGGACTCACACCATCACCTGAGGTGCACCCTTCTCCTGCTCCTCCTCACAGGACTCACACCACAGCACCTGAGGTGCACCCTTCTGCTGCTCGTCCTCACAAGACTCACCACAGCATCTGAGGTGCTCCGTTCTCCTGCTTGCCCACACAGGACTCACACCAGCACCTCGGGTGCACCCTTTTCCTGCTCGCCCTCACAGTACTCACACTGCAGCACCTGAGGTGCACCCTTCTCCTCCTCGTCCTCACAAGACTCACACCGCAGCACCTGAGGTGCACCCTTCTCATGCTCGCCCTCACGGCACTCACACCACAGCACCTGAGGTGCACCCTTCTCCTGCTCGTCCTCACAGGACTAACCACAGCACCTGAGGTGCACCCTTCTCCTGCTCGCCCTCACAGGTCTCACACCGCAGCACCTGAGGTGCACCCTTCTCCTGCTCGTCCTCACAAGACTCACACCAGCACCTGAGGTGCACCCTTCTATTGCTCGTCCTCTCAGGACTAACACCGCAGCACCTGAGGTGCATCCTTCTGCTCCTCCTGACAGGACTCACACCAGCACCTGAGGTGCACACTTCTCCTGCTCGCCCTGACAGGACTCACACTATCACCTGAGGTTGACCCTTCTCCTGCTCGTCCTCACAGGACACACATGGCAGCAACTGAGGTGCACCCTTCTCCTGTTCGCCCTCACAGGACTAACACCAGCACCTGAGGTGCACCCTTCTCCTGATCGTCATCACGGGACGCACCACAGTACCTGAGGTGCACCCTTCTCCTGCTCCTCCTCACAGGACTCACTGCAGCACCTGATGTGCACCCTTCCCCTGCTCGCCCTCACAGGACTCACCACAGCACCTGAGGTGCACCCTTCTCCTGCTCGATCTCACAGGACTCACACCAACACCTGACGTGCACCCTTCTCCTGCTCGTCCTAACAGGACTCACACCAGTACTTGAGGTGCACTCTTCTCCTGCTCCTCCTCACAGGACTCACCACAGCACCTGAGGTGCACTCTTCTCCTGCTCGTCCTCACAGGACTCACACCACAGCACCGGAGGTGCACCCTTCTCCTGCTCGTCCTCACAGGACTCACACCAGCACCTGAAGTGCACCCTTCTCCTGCTCGTCCTCTCAGGACTCACAGCGCAGCACCTGAGGTGCATCCTTCTCCTTCTCGTCCTCACGGGACTCACACCAGCACCTGATGTGCACCCTTCTCCTGCTCGTCCTCACAGGACACAAACCACAGCACCTGAGGTGCACCCTTCTCCTGCTCCTCACAGGACTCACACGAGCACCTGAGGTGCACCCTTCTCCTGCTCGTCCTCACAGGACACACAACACAGCACCTGAGGTGCACCCTTCTCCTGCTACTCCTCACAGGACTCACCGCAGCACCTGAGGTGCACCTTCTCCTGCTCGTCCTCACGGGACTCACCCCGCAGCACCTGAGGTGCACCCTTTTCCTGCTCGCCCTTTCAGGACTCACACTGCAGCACCTGAGGTGCACCCTTCTCCTCCTCGTCCTCACAAGACTCACACCGCAGCACCTGATGTGTACTCTTCTCCTGCTCGCCCTCACAGGACTCACACCAGCACCTGAGGTGCACCCTTTTCCTGCTCGTCCTCACAAGACTCACACCACAGCACCTGAGGTGCACCCTTCTCCTGCTCGCCCTCACAGGACTCACACCGCAGCACCTGAGGTGCACCCTTCTCCTGCTCGCCCACACAGGACTCACACCGCAGCATCTGAAGTGCACCCTTCTCCTGCTCGCCCTCACAGGACTCACACCGCAGAACCTGAGGTGCACCCTTCTACTGCTCGCCCTCACAGGACTCACAGCATCACCTGAGGTGCACCCTTCTCCTGCTCCTCCTCACAGGACTCACACCACAGCACCTGAGGTGCACCCTTCTGCTGCTCGTCCTCACAAGACTCACCACAGCATCTGAAGTGCTCCGTTCTCCTGCTCGCCCACACAGGACTCACACCAGCACCTGAGGTGCACCCTTTTCCTGCTCGCCCTCACAGGACTAACCACAGCACCTGAGGTGCACCCTTCTCCTGCTCGCCCTCACAGGTCTCACACCGCAGCACCTGAGGTGCACCCTTCTCCTGCTCGTCCTCACAAGACTCACACCAGCACCTGAGGTGCACCCTTCTATTTCTCGTCCTCTCAGGACTAACACCGCAGCACCTGAGGTGCATCCTTCTGCTCCTCCTGACAGGACTCACACCAGCTCCTGAGGTGCACACTTCTCCTGCTCGCCCTGACAGGACTCACACTATCACCTGAGGTTGACCCTTCTCCTGCTCGTCCTCACAGGACACACACGGCAGCAACTGAGGTGCACCCTTCTCCTGTTCACCCTCACAGGACTAACACCAGCACCTGAGGTGCACCCTTCTCCTGATCGTCCTCACGGGACTCACGACAGTACCTGAGGTGCACCCTTCTCCTGCTCCTCCTCACAGGACTCACTGCAGCACCTGATGTGCACCCTTCCCCTGCTCGCCCTCACAGGACTCACCAGAGCACCTGAGGTGCACCCTTCTCCTGCTCGATCTCACAGGACTCACACCAACACCTGACGTGCACCCTTCTCCTGCTCGTCCTAACAGGACTCACACCAGTACTTGAGGTGCACTCTTCTCCTGCTCTTCCTCACAGGACTCACCACAGCACCTGAGGTGCACTCTTCTCCTGCTCGTCCTCACAGGACTCACACCACAGCACCGGAGGTGCACCCTTCTCCTGCTCCTCCTCACAGGACTCACACCAGCACCTGAGGTGCACCCTTCTCCTCCTCCTCCTCACAGGACTCATCACAGCACCTGAGGTGCACCCTTCTACTGCTCGTCCTCACGGGACTCACACCACAGCACCTGAGGTGCACTCTTCTCCTGCTCGTCCTCACATGACTCACACCAGCACCTGAGGTGCACCCTTCTCCTGCTCCTCCTCACAGGACTCACCAGAGAACCTGAGGTGCACCTTTCTCCTGCTCGTTCTCACAAGACTCACACCGCAGCACCTGAGGTGCACCCTTCTCCTGCTCGCCCTCAAAGGACTCTCACCAGCACCTGAGGTGCACCCTTCTCCTGCTCGTCCTCAGAAGACTCACAACACAGCACCTGAGGTGCACCCTACTGCTCGTACTCACAGGACTCACCACAGCCTCTGAGGTGCACCCTTCTCCTCCTCGCCCTCACAGGACTCACACCGCAGCACCTGAGGTGCACCCTTCTCCTACTCGCCCTCACGGGACTCACCACAGCACCTGAGGTGCACCCTACTCCTGCTCGTCCTCACGAGAATCACACCAGCACCTGAGGTGCACCCTTCTCCTGCTCGTCCTCACAGGACACGCACCACAGCACATGAGGTGCACCCTTCTCCTGCTCCTCCTCACAGAACTCACACCTGCACCTGAGGTGCTCCTTCTCCTGCTCGTCCTCACGGGACTCACACCAGCACCTGAGGTGCACCCTTCTCCTGCTCGTCCTCACAGGACACACACCACAGCACCTGAGGTGCACCCTTCTCCTGCTCCTCCTCACAGGGCTCACCGCAGCACCTGAGGTGCACCTTCTCCTGCTCGTCCTCACGGGACTCACCCCGCAGCACCTGAGGTGCACCCTTTTCCTGCTCGCCCTCACAGGACTCACACTGCAGCACCTGAGGTGCACCCTTCTCCTCCTCGTCCTCAGAAGACTCACACCGCAGCACCTGAGGTGCACCTTCTCCTGCTCGCCCTCACAGGACTCACACCAGCACATGAGGTGCACCCTTCTCCTGCTCGCCCTCACAGGATTCACACCGTAGCACCTGAGGTGCACCCTTCTCCTGCTCCTCCTCACAGGACTCACACCACAGCACCTGAGGTGCACCTTTCTCCTGCTCGTCCTCACAGGACTCACCACAACATCTGAGGTGCTCCGTTCTCCTGCTCGCCCACACAGGACTCACACCAGCACCTGAGGTGCACACTTTTCCTGCTCGCCCTCACAGGACTCACACTGCATCACCTGAGGTGCACCCTTCTCCTCCTCGTCCTCACAAGACTCACACCGCAGCACCTGAGGTGCACCCTTCTCCTGCTCGCCCTCACGGCACTCACTCCACAGCACCTGAGGTGCACCCTTCTCCTGCTCGTCCTCACAGGACTCACCACAGCACCTGAGGTGCCCCCTTCTCCTGCTCGCCCTCACAGGACTCACACCGCAGCACCTGAGGTGCACCCTTCTCCTGCTCGCCCTCACGGGACTCACCACAGCACATGAGGTGCACACTTCTCTTGCTCGCCCTTACAGGACTCACACCGCAGCACCTGATGTGCACCCTTCTCCTGCTCGTCCTCACAGGACTCACACCAGCACCTGAGGTGCACCCTTCTCCTGCTCTTCCTCTCAGGACTCACACCGCAGCACCAGAGGTGCACACTTCTCCTGCTCGCCCTCACAGGACTCATACCGCAGCACCTGAGGTGCACCCTTCTACTGCTCGCCCTCACAGGACTCACACCATCACCTGAGGTGCACCCTTCTCCTGCTCCTCCTCACAGGACTCACACCACAGCACCTGAGATGCACCCTTCTCCTGCTTGTCCTCACAGGACTCACCACAGCATCTGAGGTGCTACGTTCTCCTGCTCGCCCACACAGGACTCACACCAGCACCTGAGGTACACCCTTTTCCTGCTCGCCCTCACAGGACTCACACCAGCACCTGAGGTGCACCCTTTTCCTGCTCGCCCTCACAGGTCTCACACCGCAGCACCTGAGGTGCACCCTTCTCCTGCTCGTCCTCACAAGACTCACACCAGCACCTGAGGTGCACCCTTCTCTTGCTCCTCCTCTCAGGACTCACACCGCAGCACCTGAGGTGCATCCTTCTGCTCCTCCTGACAGGACTCACACCAGCACCTGAGGTGCACACTTCTCCTGCTCGCCTTGACAGGACTCACACTATCACCTGAGGTTGACCCTTCTCTGCTCGTCCTCACAGGACACACACGGCAGCAACTGAGGTGCACCCTTCTCCTGTTCGCCCTCACAGGACTAACACCAGCACCTGAGGTGCACCCTTCTCCTGATCGTCCTCACGGGACTCACCACAGTACCTGAGGTGCACCCTTCTCCTGCTCCTCCTCACAGGACTCACTGCAGCACCTGAAGTGCACCCTTCCCCTGCTCGCCCTCACAGGACTCACCACAGCACCTGAGGTGCACCCTTCTCCTGCTCGACCTCACAGGACTCACACCAACACCTGACGTGCAACCTTCTCCTGCTCGTCATAACAGGACTCACACCAGTACTTGAGGTGCACTCTTCTCCTGCTCCTCCTCACAGGACTCACCACAGCACCTGAGGTGCACTCTTCTCCTGTTCGTCCTCACAGGACTCACACCACAGCACCGGAGGTGCACCCTTCTCCTGCTGGTCCTCACAGGACTCACACCAGCACCTGAGGTGCACCCTTCTCCTGCTCCTCCTCACAGGACTCACCACAGCACCTGAGGTGCACCCTTCTTCTGCTCGTCCTCACAGGACTCACACCACAGCACCTGCGGTGCACCTCTCCCTGCTCCTCCTCACAGGACTCACCAGAGAACCTGAGGTGCACCTTTCCTGCCTGCTCAAGACTCACACCGCAGCACCTGAGGTGCACCCTTCTCCTGCTCGCCCTCAAAGGACTCTCACCAGCACCTGAGGTGCACCCTTCTCCTGCTCGTCCTCAGAAGACTCACAACACAGCACCTGAGGTGCACCCTTCTCCTGCTCGCCCTCACAGGACTCACACCACAGCACCTGAAGTGCACCCTTCTCCTGCTCGACCTCAAGGGACTCACACCGCAGCACCTGAGGTGAACCCTTCTCCTGCTCGCCCTCACAGGACTCACACCAGCACCTGAGGTGCATCCTTTCCTGCTCCTCCTCACAGGACAACACCAGAGCACCTGAGGTGCACCCTACTGCTCGTACTCACAGGACTCACCACAGCCTCTGAGGTGCACCCTTCTCCTCCTCGCCCTCACAGGACTCACACCGCAGCACCTGAGGTGCACCCTTCTCCTACTCGCCCTCACGGGACTCACCACAGCACCTGAGGTGCACCCTACTCCTGCTCGTCCTCACGAGAATCACACCAGCACCTGAGGTGCACCCTTCTCCTGCTCGTCCTCACAGGACACGCACCACAGCACATGAGGTGCACCCTTCTCCTGCTCCTCCTCACAGAACTCACACCTGCACCTGAGGTGCTCCTTCTCCTGCTCGTCCTCACGGGAATCACACCAGCACCTGAGATGCACCCTTCTCCTGCTCGTCCTCACAGGACACACACCACAGCACCTGAGGTGCACCCTTCTCCTGCTCCTCCTCACAGGGCTCACCGCAGCACCTGAGGTGCACCTTCTCCTGCTCGTCCTCACGGGACTCACCCCGCAGCACCTGAGGTGCACCCTTTTCCTGCTCGCCCTCACAGGACTCACACTGCAGCATCTGAGGTGCACCCTTCTCCTCCTCGTCCTCAGAAGACTCACACCGCAGCACCTGAGGTGCACCTTCTCCTGCTCGCCCTCACAGGACTCACACCAGCACATGAGGTGCACCCTTCTCCTGCTCGCCCTCACAGGATTCACACCGTAGCACCTGAGGTGCACCCTTCTCCTGCTCCTCCTCACAGGACTCACACCACAGCACCTGAGGTGCACCTTTCTCCTGCTCGTCCTCACAGGACTCACCACAACATCTGAGGTGCTCCGTTCTCCTGCTCGCCCACACAGGACTCACACCAGCACCTGAGGTGCACACTTTTCCTGCTCGCCCTCACAGGACTCACACTGCATCACCTGAGGTGCACCCTTCTCCTCCTCGTCCTCACAAGACTCACACCGCAGCACCTGAGGTGCACCCTTCTCCTGCTCGCCCTCACGGCACTCACTCCACAGCACCTGAGGTGCACCCTTCTCCTGCTCGTCCTCACAGGACTCACCACAGCACCTGAGGTGCCCCCTTCTCCTGCTCGCCCTCACAGGACTCACACCGCAGCACCTGAGGTGCACCCTTCTCCTGCTCGCCCTCACGGGACTCACCACAGCACATGAGGTGCACACTTCTCTTGCTCGCCCTTACAGGACTCACACCGCAGCACCTGATGTGCACCCTTCTCCTGCTCGTCCTCACAGGACTCACACCAGCACCTGAGGTGCACCCTTCTCCTGCTCTTCCTCTCAGGACTCACACCGCAGCACCAGAGGTGCACACTTCTCCTGCTGCTCCTCAGAGGACTCACACCATCACCTGAGGTGCATCCTTCTCCTGCTCGCCCTCACGGGAGTCAACACAGCACTTGAGGTGCTCCTTCTCCTGCTAGTCCTCACGGGACTCACACCAGCACCTGAGGTGCATCCTTCTCCTGCTCGTCCTCACAGGACACACACCACAGCACCTGAGGTGCACCCTTCTTCTGCTCCTCCTCACAGCACTCACACCAGCACCTGAGGTGTACCCTTTTCCTGCTCGCCCTCACAGGACTCACACTGCAGCACCTGAGGTGCACCCTTCTCCTCTTCATCCTCACAAGACTCACACCGCAGCACCTGAGGTGCACCCTTCTCCTGCTCGCACTCACGGCACTCACACCACAGCACCTGAGGTGCACCCTTCTCCTGCTCATCCTCACGGGACTCACCACAGCACCTGAGGTGCACCCTTCTCCTGCTCGCCCACACAGGTCTCACACCGCAGCACCTGAGGTGCACCCTTCTCCTGCTCGTCCTCACAAGACTCACACCAGCACCTGAGGTGCACCCTTCTCTTGCTCGTCCTCTCAGGATTCACACCGCAGCACCTGAGGTGCATCCTTCTGCTCCTCCTGACAGGACTCACACCAGCCCCTGAGGTGCACCCTTCTCCTGCTCGCCCTGACAGGACTCACACCATCACCTGAGGTTGACCCTTCTACTGCTCGTCCTCACAGGACACACACCGCAGCAACTGAGGTGTACCCTTCTCCTGCTCGCCCTCACAGGACTCACACCAGCACCTGAGGTGCACCCTTCTCCTGCTCGTCCTCACGGGACTCACCACAGTACCTGAGGTGCACCCTTCTCCTGCTCCTCCTCACAGGACTCACCGCAGCACCTGATGTGCACCCTTCCCCTGCTCGCCCTCACAGGACTCACCACAGCACCTGAGGTGCACTCTTCTCCTGCTCGTCCTCACAGGACTCACAGCACAGCACATGAGGTGCACCCTTCTCCTGCTCGTCCTCACAGGACTCACACCAGCACCTGAGGTGCACCCTTCTCGTGCTCCTCCTCACAGGACTCACCACAGCACCTGAGGTGCACCCTTCTCCTGCTCGTCCTCACAGGACTCACACCACAGCACCTGAGGTGCACCATTCTCCTGCTCGCCCTCACAGGACTCACACCAGTACCTGAGGTGCACCCTTCTCCTGCTCATCCTTACAAGACTCACACCGCAGCACCTGAGGTGCACCCTTCTCCTGCTCGCCCTCACCGGACTCACACCAGCACCTGAGGTGCACCCTTCTCCTGCTCGTCCTCACAAGACTCACAACACAGCACCTGAGGTGCACCCTTCTCCTGTTCGCCCTCACAGGACTCACACCACAGCACCTGAAGTGCACCCTTCTCCTACTCGCCCTCACAGGACACACACCGCAGCACCTGAGGTGAACCCTTCTCCTGCTCGCCCTCACAGGACTCACACCAGCACCTGAGGTGCACCCTTCCCTGCTCCTCCTCACAGGACAACACCACAGACTCTGAGGTGCACCCTTCTCCTCCTCGTCCGCACAGAACTCACCACAGCCTCTGAGGTGCACCCTTCTCCTCCTCGCCCTCACAGGACTCACAACGCAGCTCCTGAGGTGCACCCTTTTCCTCCTCGCCCTCAAGGGACTCACCACAGACCTGAGGTGCACAGTACTCCTGCTCGCCCCCGCAGGACTCACACCGCAGCACCTGAGATGCACCCTTCTCCTTCTCGTCCTCACCGGACTCACACCAGCACCTGAGGTGCACCTTCTCCTGCTCGTCCTCACACGACTCACACCGCAGCACCTGAAGTGCATCCTTCTCCTGCTCGTCCTCACGGGACTCACCCTGCAGCACATGAGGTGAACCCTTTTCCTGCTCGCCCTCACAGGACTCACCCTGCAGCACCTGAGGTGCACCTTCTCCTCCTCGTCCTCACAAACTCACACCGCAGCACCTGAGGTGCACCCTTTTCCTGCTCGCCCTCACAGGACTCACACCAGCACCTGAGGTGCACCCTTCTCCTGCTCGTCCTCACAAGACTTACACCACAGCACCAGTGGTGCACCCTTCTCCTGCTCGCCCCCACAGGACTCACACTGCAGCACCTGAGGTGCACCCTTCTCCTCCTCGTCCTCACAAGACTCTCAGCGCAGCACCTGAGGTGCACCATTCTCCTGCTCGCCCTCACGGCACTCACATCACAGCACCTGAGGTGCACCCTTCTCCTGCCGTCCTCACAGGACTCACCACAGCACCTGAGGTGCATCCTTCTCCTGCTCGTCCTCACAGGACTCACACCAGCACCTGAGGTGCACCCTTCTCCTGCTCGCCCTCACGGGACTCACCACAGCACATGAAGTGCACCCTTCTCTTGCTCGCCCTCACAGGACTCACACCGCAGCACCTGAGGTGCACCCTTCTCCTGCTCGTCCTCACAGGACTCACACCAGCACCTGAGGTGCACCCTTCTCCTGCTCGTCCTCTCAGGACTCACACCGCAGCTCCTGAGGTGCATCCTTCTCCTGCTCGTCCTCACGGGACTCACACCAGCACCTGAGGTGCACCCTTCTCCTGCTCGTCCTCAGAGGACACACACCAGAGCACCAGAGGTGCACCCTTCTCCTGCTCCTCCTCACAGGACTCACACCAGCACCTGAGGTGCACCTTCTCTTGCTCGTCCTCACACGACTGACACCACAGCACCTGAAGTGCACCCTTCTCCTGCTCGCCCTCAAGGGACTCACACTGCAGCACCTGAGGTGAACCCTTCTCCTGCTCGCCCTCACAGGACTCACACCAGCACCTGAGGTGCATCCTTTCCTGCTCCTCCTCACAGGACAACACCACAGCACCTGAGGTGCACCCTACTGCTCGTACTCACAGGACTCACCACAGCCTCTGAGGTGCACCCTTCTCCTCCTCGCCCTCACAGGACTCACACCGCAGCACCTGAGGTGCACCCTTCTCCTACTCGCCCTCACGGGACTCACCACAGCACCTGAGGTGCAACCTTCCCTGCTCCTCCTCACAGGACAACACCGCAGCACCTGAGGTGCACCCTTCTCCTGCTCGTCCTCACAGGACTCACCACAGCCTCTGAGGTGCACCCTTCTAATCGCCCTCACAGGACTCACACCGCAACACCTGAGGTGCACCATTCTCCTGCTCGTCCTCACAGGACTCACACCAGCACCTGAGGTGCACCCTTGTCCTGCTCGTCCTCTCAGGACTCACACCAGCACCTGAGGTGCACCCTTCTCCTGCTCGTCCTCACAGGACACATACCACAGCACCTGAGGTGCACCCTTCTCCTGCTCCTCCTCACAGGACTCACACCAGCACCTGAGGTGCACCTTCTCCTGCTCCTCCTCACACGACTCACACCGCAGCACCTGAGGTGCATCCTTCTCCTGCTCGCCCTCACGGGATTCACCACAGCACTTGAGGTGCTCCTTCTCTTGCTCGTCCTCTCGGGACTCACACCAGCACCTGAGGTGCACCCTTCTCCTGCTCGTCCTCACAGGACACACACCACAGCACCTGAGGTGCACCCTTCTCCTGTTCCTCCTCACAGGACTCACCGCAGCACCTGAGGTGCACCCTTCTCCTCCTCGTCCTCACAAGACACACCGCAGCACCTGAGGTGCACCCTTCTCCTGCTCGCCCTTACAGGACTCACACCAGCACCTGAGGTGCACCCTTCTCCTGCTCGTTCTCACAAGAGTCACACCACAGCACCTGAGGTGCACTCTTCTCCTGCTCGCCCTCACAGGACTCAAACCGCAGCACCTGAGGTGCACCCTTCTCCTGCTCGCCCTCACAGTACTCACACCGCAGCACCTGAGGTGCACCCTTCTCCTGCTCGCACTCACAGGACACACCATCACCTGAGGTGCACCCTTTTCCTGCTCCTCCTCACAGGACTTACACCACAGCACCTGAGATGCACCCTTCTCCTGCTAGCCCTCACAGGACTCAAACCGCAGCACCTGAGGTGCACCCTTCTCCTTCTCGTCCTCACAAGACTCACACCAGCACCTGAGGTGCACCCTTCTCCTGCTCGTCCTCTCAGGACTCACAAAGCAGCACCTGAGGTGCATCCTTCTGCTCCTCCTGACAGGACTCACACCAGCACCTGAGGTGCACCCTTCTCCTTCTCGCCCTGACTGGACTCACACCATCACCTGAGGTTGACCCTTCTCCTGCTCGTCCTCACAGGACACACACCCCAGCAACTGAGGTGCACCCTTCTCCTGCTCGCCCTCACGGGACTCACCACAGCACCTGAGTTGCTCCTTCTCCTGCTCGTCCTCACAAGACTCACACCGCAGCACCTGAGGTGCACCCTTCTCCTGCTCCTCCTCACAGGACTCACACTAGCACCTGAGGTGCACCCTTCTCCTGCTCGCCCTCACGGGACTCACCACAGCAAATGAGGTGCTCCTACTCCTGCTCGTCCTCACGGTACTCACACCAGCACCTGAGGTGCACCCTTCTCCTGCTCGTCCTCACAGGACACACACCACAGCACCTGAGGTGCACCCTTCTCCTGCTCCTCCTCACAGGACTCACCGCAGCACCTGAGGTGAACCCTTCTCCTGCTCGCCCTCACAGGACTCACACCAGCACCTGAGGTGCACCCTTCCCTTCTCCTCCTCACAGGAAAACACCACAGCACCTGAGGTGCACCCTTCTCCTGCTCGTCCTCACAGGACTCACCACAGCCTCTGAGGTGCACCCTTCTCTTGCTCGCCCTCACAGGACTCCCACCACAACACCTGAGGTGCACCCTTCTCCTGCTCGCCCTCACGGGACTCACCACAGCACATGAGGTGCACCCTTCTCTTGCTAGCCCTCACTGGTCTCACACCGCAGCACCTGAGGTGCACCCTTCTCCTGCTTGTCCTCACAGGACTCACACCAGCACCTGAGGTGCACCCTTCTCCTGCTCGTCCTCTCAGGACTCACAGCGCAGCACCTGAGGTGCATCCTTCTCCTGCTCGTCCTCACGGGACTCACACCAGCACCTGAGGTGCACCCTTCTCCTGCTCGTCCTCACAGGACACACACCACAGCACCAGACGTGCACCCTTCTCCTGCTCCTCCTCACAGGACTCACACGAGCACCTGAGGTGCACCTTCTCCTGCTCGTCCTCACACGACTCATACCGCAGCACCTGAGGTGCATCCTTCTCCTGCTCACCCTCACGGGACTCACCACAGCACTTGAGGTGCTCCTACTCTTGCTAGTCCTCACGGGAATCACACCAGCACCTGAGGTGCACCCTTCTACTGCTCGTCCTCACAGGACACACAACACAGCACCTGAGGTGCACCCTTCTCCTGCTCCTCCTCACAGGACTCACCGGAGTACCTGAGTTGCACCTTCTCCTGCTCGTCCTCACGGGACTCACCCCGCAGCACCTGAGGTGCACCCTTTTCCTGCTCGCCCTTTCAGGACTCACACTCCACACCTGAGGTGCACCCTTCTCCTCCTCGTCCTCACCAGACTCACACCGCAGCACCTGAGTTGCACCCTTCTCCTGCTCGCCCTCACAGGACTCACACCGCAGCACCTGAGGTGCACCCTTCTACTGCTCGCCCTCACAGGACTCACACCATCACCTGAGGTGCACCCTTCTCCTGCTCCTCCTCACAGGACTCACACCACAGCACATGAGATGCACCATTCTCCTGCTTGTCCTCACAGGACTCACCACAGCATCTGAGGTGCTACGTTCTCCTGCTCGCCCACACAGGACTCACACCAGCACCTGAGGTACACCCTTTTCCTGCTCGCCCTCACAGGACTCACACCAGCACCTGAGGTGCACCCTTTTCCTGCTCGCCCTCACAGGTCTCACACCGCAGCACCTGAGGTGCACCCTTCTCCTGCTCGTCCTCACAAGACTCACACCAGCACCTGAGGTGCACCCTTCTCTTGCTCCTCCTCTCAGGACTCACACCGCAGCACCTGAGGTGCATCCTTCTGCTCCTCCTGACAGGACTCACACCAGCACCTGAGGTGCACACTTCTCCTGCTCGCCTTGACAGGACTCACACTATCACCTGAGGTTGACCCTTCTCTGCTCGTCCTCACAGGACACACACGGCAGCAACTGAGGTGCACCCTTCTCCTGTTCGCCCTCACAGGACTAACACCAGCACCTGAGGTGCACCCTTCTCCTGATCGTCCTCACGGGACTCACCACAGTACCTGAGGTGCACCCTTCTCCTGCTCCTCCTCACAGGACTCACTGCAGCACCTGAAGTGCACCCTTCCCCTGCTCGCCCTCACAGGACTCACCACAGCACCTGAGGTGCACCCTTCTCCTGCTCGACCTCACAGGACTCACACCAACACCTGACGTGCAACCTTCTCCTGCTCGTCATAACAGGACTCACACCAGTACTTGAGGTGCACTCTTCTCCTGCTCCTCCTCACAGGACTCACCACAGCACCTGAGGTGCACTCTTCTCCTGTTCGTCCTCACAGGACTCACACCACAGCACCGGATGTGCACCCTTCTCCTGCTCGTCCTCACAGGACTCACACCAGCACCTGAGGTGCACCCTTCTCCTGCTCCTCCTCACAGGACTCACCACAGCACCTGAGGTGCACCCTTCTTCTGCTCGTCCTCACAGGACTCACACCACAGCACCTGAGGTGCACTCTTCTCCTGCTCGTCCTCACATGACTCACACCAGCACCTGAGGTGCACCCTTCTCCTGCTCCTCCTCACAGGACTCACCAGAGAACCTGAGGTGCACCTTTCTCCTGCTCGTTCTCACAAGACTCACACCGCAGCACCTGAGGTGCACCCTTCTCCTGCTCGCCCTCAAAGGACTCTCACCAGCACCTGAGGTTCACCCTTCTCCTGCTCGTCCTCAGAAGACTCACAACAGAGCACCTGAGGTGCACCCTTCTCCTGCTCGCCCTCACAGGACTCACACCACAGCACCTGAAGTGCACCCTTCTCCTGCTCGACCTTAAGGGACTCACACCGCAGCACCTGAGGTGAACCCTTCTCCTGCTCGCCCTCACAGGACTCACACCAGCACCTGAGGTGCATCCTTTCCTGCTCCTCCTCACAGGACAACACCAGAGCACCTGAGGTGCACCCTACTGCTCGTACTCACAGGACTCACCACAGCCTCTGAGGTGCACCCTTCTCCTCCTCGCCCTCACAGGACTCACACCGCAGCACCTGAGGTGCACCCTTCTCCTACTCGCCCTCACGGGACTCACCACAGCACCTGAGGTGCACCCTACTCCTGCTCGTCCTCACGAGAATCACACCAGCACCTGAGGTGCACCCTTCTCCTGCTCGTCCTCACAGGACACGCACCACAGCACATGAGGTGCACCCTTCTCCTGCTCCTCCTCACAGAACTCACACCTGCACCTGAGGTGCACCTTCTTCTGCTCGTCCTCACACGACTCACACCGCAGCACCTGAGGTGCATCCTTCTCCTGCTCGCCCTCACGGGACTCTCCACAGCACATGAGGTGCTCCTTCTCCTGCTCGTCCTCACAAGACTCACACCGCAGCACCTGAGGTGCACCCTTCTCCTGCTCCTCCTCACAGGACTCACACCAGCAGCTGAGGTGCACCCTTCTCCTGCTCGCCCTCACAGGCCTCACACCAGCACCTGAGGTGCACCCTTCTCCTGCTCACTCACAAGACTCACACCATAGCACCTGAGGTGCACCCTTCTCCTGCTCGCACTCACAGGACTCACAGCACAGCACCTGAGCTGCACCCTTCTGCTCGCCCTCACAGGACTCACACCGCAGCACCTGAGGTGAACCCTTCTCCTGCTCGCCCTCACAGGACTCACACCAGCACCTGAGGTGCACCCTTCCCTGCTCCTCCTCACAGGACAACACCACAGCACCTGTGGTGCACCCTTCTCCTGCTCGTCCTCACACGACTCACCACAGCCTCTGAGGTGCACCCTTCTCCTGCTCGCCCTCACAGGACTCACACCGCAGCACCTGAGGTGCACCCTTCTCCTGCTCGCCCTCATGGGACTCACACCAGCACCTTAGGTGCACCCTTCTCCTGCTCGTCCTCTCAGGACTCACACCGCAGCACCTGAGGTGCATCCTTCTCCTGCTCGTCCTCACGGGACTCACACCAGCACCTGAGGTGCACCCTTCTCCTGCTCGTCCTCACAGGACACACACCACAGTACCTGAGGTGCACCCTTCTCTTGCTCGCCCTCACAGGACTCACACCAGCACCTGAGGTGCACCCTTCTCCTGCTCCTCCTCACAGGACTCACCACAGCACCTGAGGTGCACACTTCTCCTGCTCGTCCTCACAGGACTCACACCACAGCACCTGAGGTGCACCATTCTCCTGCTCGTCCTCACAGGACTCACACCGCAGCACCCGAGGTGCATCCTTCTCCTGCTCACCCTCACGGGACTCAAGACAGCACCTGAGGTGCACCTTCTCCTGCTCGTCCTCACAAGACTCACACCGCAGCACCTGAGGTGCACCATTCTCCTGCTCGGCCTCACAGGACTCACCCCAGCACATGAGGTGCACCCTTCTCCTGCTCGTCCTCTCAGGACTCACACCGAGCACCTGAGGTGCATCCTTTTACTGCTCGTCCTCACGGGACTCACACCAGCATCTGAGGTGCACCCTTCTCCTGCTCGTCCTCACAGGACACACCTGAGGTGCACCATTCTCCTGCTTTTCTTCACAGGACTCACACCAGCACCTGAGGTGACCTTCTCCTGCTCGTCCTCACACGACTCACACCGCAGCACCTGAGGTGCATCCTGCTCCTGCTCATCCTCAGAAGAATCACACCGCAGCACCTGAGGTGCACCCTTTTCCTGCTTCTCCTCACAGGACTCACACCACAGCACCTGAGCTGCACCCTTCCCCTGCTCGGCCTCACAGGACTCACACCAGCACCTGAGGGGCACCCTTCTCCTGCTCGCCCTCACAGGACTCACCGCACCACTTGAGGTGCACCCTTCTCCTGCTCCTCCTCATAGGACTCACGGAAGCACCTGAGGTGCACCCTTCTCCTGTTCGCCGTCACAGGACTCACCACAGCACCTGAGGTGCACCCTTCTCCTGCTCGCCCTCACAGGACTCACACCAGCACCTGAGGTGCACCCTTCTCCTCTCGTCCTCACAGGACTCACACCAGCACCTGAGGTGAACACTTCTCCTGCTGCTCCTCACAGGACTCACCACAGCATCTGAGGTGCACTCTTCTCCTGCTCGTCATCACAGGACTCACACCACAGCACCTGAGGTGCACTCTTCTTCAGCTCGTCCTCACAGGACTCACACCACAGCACCTGAGGTGCACCCTTCTCCTGCTCGTCCTCACAAGACTCACACCGGAGCACCTGAGGTGCACCCTTCTCCTGCTCGCCCTCACAGGACTCACACCAGCACCTGAGGTGCACCCTTCTCCTGCTCGTCCTCACAAGACTCACAACACAGCACCTGAGGTGCACCCTTTACCTGCTCGCCTTCAGAGGACTCACACCACAGCACCTGAAGTGCACCCTTCTCCTGCTCGCCCTCAAAGGTCTCACACCGCAGCACCTGAGGTGAACCTTTCTCCTGCTCGCCCTCACAGGACTCACCACAGCACCTGAGGTGCACCCTTCTCCTCCTCGTCCTCACAGGACTCACACCACAGCACCTGAAGTGCACCCTTCTCCTACTCGCCCTCACAGGACTCACACCGCAGCACCTGATGTGAACCCTTCTCCTGCTCCTCCTCACAGGACAACACCACAGCACCTGAGGTGCACCCTTCTCCTGCTCCTTCTCACAGGACTCACCACAGACTCTGAGGTGCACCCTTATCCTCCTCGCCCTCACAGGTCCCACACCACAGCACCTGATGTGCACACTTTTCCTACTCGCCCTCACGGGACTCACCACAGCACCTGAGGTGCACCCTACTCCTGCACGCCCTCACAGGACTCACACCGCAGCACCTGAGGTGCACCCTTCTCCTTCTCGTCCTCACAGGATTCACACCAGCACCTTAGGTGCACCCTTCTCTTGCTCGCCCTCACAGGACTCACACCAGCACCTGAGGTGCACCCTTCTCCTGCTCGTCCTCACGGGACTCACACCGCAGCACCTGAGGTGCACCCTTCTCCTGCTCGCCCTCACAGGACTCACGGCAGCACCTGAGGTGCACCCTTCTCCTGCTCGTCCTCACGGGACTCACCACAGCACCTGAGTTGCACACTTCTCCTGCTCGTCCGCACAGGACTCACACCACAGCACCTGAGGTGCACCTTTCTCCTGCTCGTCCTCACAGGACTCACACCAGGACCTCAGGTGCACACTCCTCCTGCTCCTCCTCACATGACTCAGCACAGCACCTGAGGTGCACCCTTCTCCTGCTCGTCCTCATAGGACTCATACCACAGCACCTGAGGTGCACCCTTCTCCTGCTTGTCCTCACAGGACTCACACCAGTCCCTGAGGTGCACCCTTCTCTTGCTCCTCCTCACAGGACTCACACCAGTCCCTGAGGTGCACCCTTCTTATGCTCGTCCTCACAGGACTCACCACAGCACCTGAGGTGCACCCTTCTCCTGCTCCTCCTCACAGGACTCACACCTGCACCTGAGGTGCACCTTCTCCTGCTCGTCCTCACATGACTCACACTGCAGCACCTGAGGTGCATCCTTCTCCTGCTCGCCCTTACGGGACTCACCACAGCACCTGAGGTGCTCCTTCTCCTGCTCGTCCTCACAAGACTCACACCGCAGCACCAGAGGTGCACCGTTCTCCTGCTCCTCCTCACAGGACTCACACCAGAACCTGAGGTGCACCCTTCTCCTGCTCGACCTCACAGGCCTCACACCAGCACCTCAGGTGCACCCTTCTCCTGCTCGTCCTCACAAGACTCACACCGCAGCACCTAAGGTGCACCCTTCTCCTGCTCGTCCTCACAGGACCCACTGCAGCAGCTGAGGTGCACCCTTCTCCTGGTCCTCCTCAGAAGACTCACACCACAGCACCTGAGGAGCACCCTTCTCCTGCTCGCCCTCACAGGACTCACACCAGCACCTGAGGTGAACCCTTCTCCTGCTCGTCCTCACGGGACTCACACAGCAGCACCTGAGGTGCACCCTTCTCCTGCTCGCCCACACAGGACTCACGGCAGCACCTGAGGTGCACCCTTCTCCTGCTCGTCCTCACGGGACTCACCACAGCAACTGAGGTGCACCCTTCTCCTGCTCCTCCTAACAGGACTCACCACAGCACCTGAGGTGCACTCTTCTACTGCTCGTCCGCACACGACTCACACCACAGAACCTGAGGTGAACCCTACTCCTGCTCGCACTCACAGGACTCACACCGCAGCACCTGAGGTGCACCCCTCTCCTGCTCGCCCTCATGGGACTCAGCACAGCACTTGAGGTGCACTCTTCTCTTGCTCGCACTCACAGGAGTCACACCGCAGCACCTGAGGTGCACCCTTCTCTTGCTCGTCCTCACAGGACTCACATCGCAGCACCTGAGGTGCATCCTTCTCCTGCAAGTCCTCACACGACTCACAACGCAGCACCTGAGGTGCATCCTTCTCCTGCTCGCCCTCATGGGACACACCACAGTACTTGAGGTGCTCCTTCTCCTGCTCGTCTTCACGGGACTCACACCAGCACCTGAGGTGCACCCTTCTCCTGCTCGTCCTCACGGGACACACACCACAGCACCTGAGGTGCGCCCTTCTCCTGCTCCTCCTCACAGGACTCACCGCAGCACCTGAGGTGCACCTTTTCCTGCTCGTCCTCACGGGACTCTCCCCGCAGCAACTGAGGTGCACCCTTCTCCTCCTCGCCCTCACAGGACTCACACCGCAGTACCTGAGGTGCACCCTTCTCCTGCTCGCCGTCACAGGACTCAAACTGCAGCACCTGAGGTGCATCCTTCTCCTGCTCGTCCTCACAGGACTCACACCAGCACCTTGTGCACCCTTCTCATGCTCGCCCTCAGACAACTCAAACCAGCACCTGGGGTGCACCCTTCTCCTCCTCGACCTCACATGTCTCACAGCGCAGCACCTGAGGTGCACCCTTCTCCTGCCCGTCCTCACAGGACTCATCACAGCACCTGAGGTGCACCCTTCTCCTGCTCATCCTCACAGGACTCACACCAGCACCAGAGGTGCACCCTTATCCTGCTCGCCCTCACTGGACTCACCCCACAGCACCTGAGGTGCATCCTTCTCCTGCTCGTCCTCACAGGACTCACACTGGCATCTGAGGTGCACACTTCTCCTGCTCGCCGTCACAGGACTCACATCGCAGCACCTGAGGTGCACCTTTCTCCTGCTCGCCATCACAGGACTCATGGCAGCACCTGAGGTGCACCCTTCTCCTGCTCGTCCTCACAGGACTCACACCAGCACCTGAGGTGCACCCTTCTCCTGCTTGCCCTCACAGGACCCACCACAGCACCTGAGGTGCACCCTTCTCCTTCTCGTCCTCACAGTTCTCACAACAGCACCTGAGGTGCATGCTTCTCCTGCTCGTCCTCACAGGACTCACACAAGCACCTGAGTTGCACCCTTCTCCTGCTCCTCCTCACTGGACTCACACCAGCACTTGAGGTACACCCTTTTCCTGCTCACCCTCACAGGACTCACACCGCAGCACCTGAGGTGCACCCTTCTTCTGCTCGCCCTCACAGGACTCACACCAACACCTGAGGTGCACCCTTTTCCTGCTCGCCCTCACAGGACTCACACCAGCACCTGAGGTGCACCCTTCTCCTGCTTGCCCTCACAGGACTCACACCAGCACCTGAGGTGCACCCATCTCCTGCTCGCCCTCACAGGACTCACACCACATCACCTGAGGTGCACTCTTCTCCTGCTCGTCGTAACAGGACTCACCACAGCACCTGAGGTGCACCCTTCTCCTGCTCGCCCTCACAGGACTCACACTGCAGCACCTGAGGTGCACCCTTCTCCTGCTCGTCCTCACAGGACTCACCGCAGCACCTGAGGTGCACCCTTCTCCTGCTCGTCCTCAGAAGACTCACACCACAGCACCTGAGGTGAACCCATGTCCTGCTCGCCCTCACAGGACTCACACCAGCACCTGAGGTGCACCCTTCTCCTGCTCGTCCTCACGGGACTGACACCGCAGCACCTGAGGTGCACCCTTCACCTGCTCGCCCTCACAGGACTCTTTGCAGCACCTGAAGTGCACCCGTCTCCTGCTCGTCCTCACGGGACTCACCACAGCACCTGAAGTGCAAGCTTCTCCTGTTCCTCCTCACAGGACTCACCACAGCACCTGAGGTGCACTCTTCTCCTGCTCGTCCGCACAGGACTCACACCACAGCACCTGAGGTGCACCTTTCTCCTGCTCGTCCTTACAGGACTCACACCAGCACCTGAGGTGCACCCTTCTACTGCTCCTCCTCACATGACTCACCACAGCACCTGAGGTGCACCTTCTCCTGCATGTCCTCACAGGACTCATACCACAGCACCTGAGGTGCACCCTTCTCCTGCTCGTCCTCACAGGACTCACACCAGCACCTGAGGTGCACCCTTCTCCTGCTCCTCCTCACAGGACTCACCAGAGCACCTGAGGTGCACTCTTCTCCTGCTCGCCCTCACAGGACTCACCGCAGCACCTGAGGTGCACCCTTCTCCTGCTCCTACTCACAGGACTCACAGCAGCACCTGAGGTGTACCCTTCTGCTCGTCCTCACAGGACTCACCACAGCACCTGAGGTCCACCCTTCTCCTGCTCGCCCTCACAGGACGCACACCAACACCTGAGGTGCACCCTTCTCCTTCTCCTCATCACAGGACTCACAGCACAGCCCCGGAGGTGCACCCTTCTCCTGCTCGTCCTCACAGGACTCAAGACAGCATCTGAGGTGCACCCTTCTCCTGCTTGCCCTCACCGGACTCACACCGCCGCACCTGAGGTTCACTCTTCTCCTGCTCGCACTCACGGGACTCACACCACAGCACCTGAGGTGCACCCTTCTCCTGCTCGTCCTCACAGGACTCACCACAGCACCTGAGGTGCACCCTTCTCCTGCTCGTCCTCACAGGACTCACCACAGCACCTGAGGTGCACCCTTCTCCTGCTCGCCCTCACAGGACTCACACCGCAGCACCTGAGGTGCACCCTTCTCATGCTCGTTCTCACAGGACTCACACCAGCACCTGAGGTGCACCCTTCTCCTGCTCGTCCTCTCAGGACTCACACCGCAGCACCTGAGGTGCATCCTTTTCCTGCTCGTCCTCACAGGACTCACACCAGCACCTGAGGTGCACCCTTCTCCTGCTCGCCCTCACAGGACTCACACCAGCAGCTGAGGTGCACCTTCTCCTGCTCTTCCTCACACGACTCACACCGCAGCCCCCGAGGTGCATCCTTCTCCTGCTTGCCCTCACGGGACTCAAGACAGCACCTGAGGTGCACCTTCTCCTGCTCGTCCTCACAAGACTCACTCCGCAGGACCAGAGGTGCACCCTTCTCCTGCTCGGCCTCACAGGACTCACACCAGCACCTGAGGTGCACACTTCTCCTGCTCGTCCTCTCAAGTCTCACACCGCAGCACCTGAGGTGCATCCTTTTCCTGCTCGTCCTCACGGGACTCACACCAGCATCTGAGGTGCACCCTTCTCCTGCTCGTCCTCACAGGACACACACCACAGCACCTGAGGTGCACTGTTCTCCTGCTCTTCCTCACAGGTCTCACACCAGCACCTGAGGTGACCTTCTCCTGCTCGTCCTCACACGACTCACACCGCAGCACCTGAGGTGCATCCTTCTCCTGCTCGCCCTCACGGGACTCACCACAGCACCTGAGGTGCTCCTTCTCCTGCTCATCCTCACAAGACTCACACCGCAGCACCTGAGGTGCACCGTTTTCCTGCTTCTCCTCACAGGACTCACACCACAGTACCTGAGCTGCACCCTTCCCCTGCTCGGCCTCACAGGACTCACACCAGCACCTGAGGAGCACCCTTCTCCTGCTCGCCCTCACAGGACTCAAGGCACCACCTGAGGTGCACCCTTCTCCTGCTGCTCCTCACAGGAATCACGGCAGCACCTGAGGTGCACCCTTCTCCTGCTCGTCCTCACCGGACTCACACCAGCACCTGAGGTGCACCCTTCTCCTCTCGTCCTCACAGGACTCACACCAGCACCTGAGGTGCACCCTTCTCCTGCTCCTCCTCACAGGACTCACCACAGCATCTGAGGTGCACTCTTCTCCTGCTCGTCCTCACAGGACTCACACCACAGCACCTGAGGTGCACTCTTCTCCTGCTCGTCCTCACAGGACTCACACCACAGCACCTGAGGTGCACCCTTCTCCTGCTCATCCTCACAAGACTCACACCGCAGCACCTGAGGTGCACCCTTCTCCTGCTCGCCCTCACAGGACTCACACCGCAGCACCTGAGGTGAACCCTTCTCCTGCTCGCCCTCACAGGACTCACCACAGCACCTGAGGTGCACCCTTCTCCTGCCCGTCCTCACAGGACTCATCACAGCACCTGAGGTGCACCCTTCTCCTGCTCATCCTCACAGGACTCACACCAGCACCAGAGGTGCACCCTTCTCCTGCTCGCCCTCACCGGACTCACCCCACAGCACCTGAGGTGCATCCTTCTCCTGCTCGTCCTCACAGGACTCACACTGGCATCTGAGGTGCACCCTTCTCCTGCTCGCCGTCACAGGACTAACATCGCAGCACCTGAGGTGCACCTTTCTCCTGCTCGCCATCACAGGATTCATGGCAGCACCTGAGGTGCACCCTTCTCCTGCTCGTCCTCACAGGACTCACACCAGCACCTGAGGTGCACCCTTCTCCTGCTTGCCCTCACAGGACCCACCACAGCACCTGAGGTGCACCCTTCTCCTTCTCGTCCTCACAGTTCTCACAACAGCACCTGAGGTGCATGCTTCTCCTGTTCGTCCTCACAGGACTCACACAAGCACCTGAGTTGCACCCTTCTCCTGCTCCTCCTCACTGGACTCACACCAGCACTTGAGGTACACCCATTTCCTGCTCACCCTCACAGGACTCACACCGCAGCACCTGAGGTGCACCCTTCTTCTGCTCGCCCTCACAGGACTCACACCAACACCTGAGGTGCACCCTTTTCCTGCTCGCCCTCACAGGACTCACACCAGCACCGGAGGTGCACCCTTCTCCTGCTTGCCCTCACAGGACTCACACCAGCACCTGAGGTGCACCCATCTCCTGCTCGCCCTCAAAGGACTCACACCACATCACCTGAGGTGCACTCTTCTCCTTTTCGTCGTAACAGGACTCACCACAGCACCTGAGGTGCACCCTTCTCCTGCTCGCCCTCACAGGACTCACACTGCAGCACCTGAGGTGCACCCTTCTCCTGCTCGTCCTCACAGGACTCACCGCAGCACCTGAGGTGCACCCTTCTCCTGCTCGTCCTCAGAAGACTCACACCACAGCACCTGAAGTGAACCCATGTCCTGCTCGCCCTCACAGGACTCACACCAGCACCTGAGGTGCACCCTTCTCCTGCTCGTCCTCACGGGACTCACACCGCAGCACCTGAGGTGCACCCTTCACCTGCTCGCCCTCACAGAACTCGCGGCAGCACCAGAAGTGCACCCGTCTCCTGCACGTCCTCACGGGACTCACCACAGCACCTGAAGTGCAAGCTTCTCCTGTTCCTCCTCACAGGACTCACCACAGCACCTGAGGTGCACTCTTCTCCTGCTCGTCCGCACAGGACTCACACCACAGCACCTGAGGTGCACCTGTCTCCTGCTCGTCCTTACAGGACTCACACCAGCACCTGAGGTGCACCCTTCTCCTGCTCCTCCTCACATGACTCACCACAGCACCTGAGGTGCACCTTCTCCTACTTGTCCTCACAGGACTCATACCACAGCATCTGAGGTGCACCCTTCTCCTGCTCGTCCTCACAGGACTCACACCAGCACCTGAGGTGCACGCTTCTCCTGCTCCTCCTCACAGGACTCACCAGAGCACCTGAGGTGCACTCTTCTCCTGCTCGCCCTCACAGGACTCACCGCAGCACCTGAGGTGCACCCTTCTCCTGCTCCTACTCACAGGACTCACAGCCGCACCTGAGGTGTACCCTTCTGCTCGTCCTCACAGGACTCACCACAGCACCTGAGGTCAACCCTTCTCCTGCTCGCCCTCACAGGACTCACACCGCAGCACCTGAGGTGCCCCCTTCTCCTGCTCGCCCTCACAGGACGCACACCAACACCTGAGGTGCACCCTTCTCCTTCTCCTCATCACAGGACTCACACCACAGCACCTGAGGTGCACCCTTCTCCTGCTCGTCCTCACAGGACTCAAGACAGCATCTGACTTGCACCCTTCTCCTGCTTGCCCTCACCGGACTCACTCCGCCGCACCTGAGGTTCACTCTTCTCCTGCTCGCACTCACGGGACTCACACCACAGCACCTGAGGTGCACCCTTCTCCTGCTCGTCCTCACAGGACTCACCACAGCACCTGAGGTGCACCCTTCTCCTGCTCGTCCTCACAGGACTCACCACAGCACCTGAGGTGCACCCTTCTCCTGCTCGCCCTCACAGGACTCACACCGCAGCACCTGAGGTGCACCCTTCTCATGCTCGTCCTCACAGGACTCACACCAGCACCTGAGGTGCACCCTTCTCCTGCTCGTCCTCTCAGGACTCACACCGCAGCACCTGAGGTGCATCCTTTTCCTGCTCGTCCTCAGAGGACTCACACCAGCACCTGAGGTCCACCCTTCTCCTGCTCGCCCTCACAGGACTCACACCAGCAGCTGAGGTGCACCTTCTCCTGCTCTTCCTCACACGACTCACACCGCAGCCCCCGAGGTGCATCCTTCTCCTGCTTGCCCTCACGGGACTCAAGACAGCACCTGAGGTGCACCTTCTCCTGCTCATCCTCACAAGACTCACTCCGCAGGACCTGAGGTGAACCCTTCTCCTGCTCGGCCTCACAGGACTCACACCAGCACCTGAGGTGCACCCTTCTCCTGCTCGTCCTCTCAAGTCTCACACCGCAGCACCTGAGGTGCATCCTTTTCCTGCTTGTCCTCACGGGACTCACACCAGCATCTGAGGTGCACCCTTCTCCTGCTCGTCCTCACAGGACACACACCACAGCACCTGAGGTGCACTGTTCTCCTGCTCCTCCTCACAGAACTCACACCAGCACCTGAGGTGACCTTCTCCTGCTCGTCCTCACACGACTCACACCGCAGCACCTGAGGTGCATCCTTCTTCTGCTCGCCCTCACGGGACTCACCACAGCACCTGAGGTGCTCCTTCTCCTGCTTATCCTCACAAGACTCACACTGCAGCAACTGAGGTGCACCCTTTTCCTGCTTCTCCTCACAGGACTCACACCACAGTACCTGAGCTGCAGCCTTCCCCTGCTCGGCCTCACAGGACTCACACCAGCACCTGAGGAGCATCCTTCTCCTGCTCGCCCTCACAGGACTCACGGCACCAGCTGAGGTGCACCCTTCTCCTGCTTCTCCTCACAGGAATCACGGCAGCACCTGAGGTGCACCCTTCTCCTGCTCGCCGTCACAGGACTCACCACAGCACCTGAGGTGCACCCTTATCCTGCTCGCCCTCACAGGACTCACACCAGCACCTGAGGTGCACCCTTCTCCTCTCGTCCTCACAGGACTCACACCAGCACCTGAGGTGCACCCTTCTCCTGCTCCTCCTCACAGGACTCACCACAGCATCTGAGGTGCACTCTTCTCCTGCCTGTCCTCACAGGACTCACACCACAGCACCTGAGGTGCACCTTTCTCCTGCTCGTCCTCACAGGACTCACACCAGGACCTCAGGTGCACCCTTCTCCTACTCCTCCTCACATGACTGACACCAGCACCTGAGGTGCACCCTTCTCATGCTCGCCCTCAGACAACTCACACCAGCACCTGGGGTGCACACTTCTCCTGCTCGTCCTCACAGGGCACACCCCACAGCACCTGAGGTGCACCCTTCTCCTGCTCCTCCTGACAGGACTCACCGCAGCACCTGAGGTGCACCTTCTCCTGCTCGTCCTCACGGGACTCACCCCCCAGCACCTGAGGTGCACCATTCTCCTCCACGCCCTCACAGGACTCACACCGCAGTACCCGAGGTGCACCCTTCTCCTGCTCGCCGTCACAGGACTCACACTGCAGCACCTGAGGTGCATCCTTCTCCTGCTCGTCCTCACAGGACTCACACCAGCACCTGAGGTGCACCCTTCTCATGCTCGCCCTCAGACAACTCACAGCAGCACCTGGGGTGCACACTTCTCCTGCTCGTCCTCACAGGTCTCACAACAGCACCTGAGGTGCATGCTTCTCCTGCTCGCCCTCACAGGACTCACACCAGCACCTGAGGTGCACCCTTATCCTGCTCGCCCTCACAGGACTCACACCAGCACCTGAGGTGCACCCTTCTCCTGCTCGCCCTCACAGGACTCACACCAGCACCTGAGGTGAACCATTCTCCTGCTCCTCCTCACATGACTCACCAGAGCACCTGAGGTGCACCCTTCTCCTGCTCGTCCTCACAGGACTCATTCCACAGCACCTGAGGTGCACCCTTCTCCTGCTCGTCCTCACAGGACTCACCAGAGCACCTGAGGTGCACCCTTCTCGTGCTCGCCCTCACAGGACTCACCGCAGCACCTGAGGTGCACTCTTCTCCTGCTCCTACTCACAGGACTCACAGCAGCACCTGAGGTGCACCCTTCTGCTCGTCCTCACAGGACTCACCACAGCACCTGAGGTCCACCCTTCTCCTGCTCGCCCTCAAAGGACTCACACCGCAGCACCTGAGGTGCTCCCTTCTCCTGCTCGCACTCACGGGACTCACACCACAAACCTGAGGTGCACCCTTCTCCTGCTCGTCCTCACAGGACTCACAACAGCACCTGAGGTGCACCCTTCTCCTGCTCGCCCTCACAGGACTCACACCGCAGCACCTGAGGTGCATCCTTCTCCTGCTCGCCCTCACAGGACTCACACCAGCACCTGAGGTGCACCCTTCTCCTGCTCGCCCACACAGGACTCACACCAGCACCTGAGGTGCACCTTCTCCTGCTCGTCCTCACACGACTCACACCGCAGCACCCGAGGTGCATCCTTCTCCTGCTCGCCCTCACGGGACTCACCACAGCACCTGAGGTGCACTCTTCTCCTGCTCGTCCTCACAGGACTCACACCACAGCACGTGAGGTGCACCCTTCTCCTGCTCGTCCTCACAAGACTCACACCGCAGCACCTGAGGTGCACCCGTCTCCTGCTCCTCCTCACAGGACTCACGGCAGCACCTGAGGTGCACCCTTCTCCTGCTCGCCGTCACAGGACTCACCACAGAACCTGAGGTGCACCCTTCTCCTGCTCGCCCTCACAGGAGTCACACCAGCACCTGAGGTGCACCCTTCTCCTGCTCGTCCTCACAGGACTCACACCAGCAGCTGAGGTGCACCCTTCTCCTGGTCCTCCTCACAGGACTCACCACAGAATCTGAGGTGCACTCTTCTCCTGCTCGTCCTCACAGGACCCACACCACAGCACCTGAGTTGCACTCTTCTCCTGCTCGTCCTCACAGGACTCACACCACAGCAACTGAGGTGCACCCTTCTCCTGCTCGTCCTCACAAGACTCACACCGCAGCACCTGAGGTGCACCCTTCCCCTGCTCGCCCTCACAGGACTCACACCAGCACCTGAGGTGCACCCTTCTCCTGCTCGTCCTCACAAGACTCACAACACAGCACCTGAGTTGCACCCTTTACCTGCTCGCCCTCAGAGGACTCACACCACAGCAACTGAAGTGCACCCTTCTCCTGCTCGCCCTCACAGGACTCACGCCGCAGCACCTGAGGTGAACCCTTCTCCTGCTCGCCCTCACAGGACTCACCACAGCACCTGAGGTGCACCCTTCTCCTGCTCGTCCTCACAGGACTCTCACCAAAGGACCTGAAGTGCACCCTTCTCCTGCTCGCCCTCACAGGACTCACACCGCAGCACCTGAGGTGAACCCTTCTCCTGCTCCTCCTCACAGGACAACACCACAGCACCTGAGGTGCACCCTTCTCCTGCTCGTTCTCACAGGACTCACCACAGCCTCTGAGGTGCACCCTTCTCCTCTTCGGCCTCACAGGTCTCACACCGCATCACCTGAGGTGCACACTTCTCCTACTCGCCCTCACGGGACTCACCACAGCACCTGAGGTGCACCCTACTCCTGCACGCCCTCACAGGACTCACACCGCAGCACCTGAGGTGCACCCTTCTACTTCTCGTCCTCACAGGATTCACACCAGCACCTTAGGTGCACCCTTCTCCTGCTCGCCCTCACAGGACTCACACCAGCACCTGAAGTGCACCCTTCTCCTGCTCGTCCTCACGGGACTCACACCGCAGCACCTGAGGTGCACCCTTCTCCTGCTCGCCCTCACAGGACTCACGGCAGCACCTGAGGTGCACCGGTCTCCTGCTCGTCCTCACGGGACTAACCACAGCACCTGAGGTGCACCCTTCTCCTGCTCCTCCTCACAGGACTCACCACAGCACCTGAGGTGCACTCTTCTCCTGCTCGTCCGCACAGGACTCACACCACAGCACCTGAGGTGCACCTTTCTCCTGCTCGTCCTCACAGGACTCACACCAGGACCTCAGGTGCACCCTTCTCCTGCTCCTCCTCACATGACTCACCACAGCACCTGAGGTGCACACTTCTCCTGCTCGTCCTAATAGGACTCATACCACAGCACCTGAGGTGCACCCTTCTCCTGCTTGTCCTCACAGGACTCACACCAGCACCTGAGGTGCACCCTTCTCATGCTCGCCCTCAGACAACTCACACCAGCACCTGGGGTGCACACTTCTCCTGCTCGTCCTCACAGGACTCACACCACAGCACCTGAGGTGCACCCTTCTCCTGCTCCTCCTCACAGGACTCACCGCAGCACCTGAGGTGCATCTTATCCTGCTCGTCCTCAAGGGACTCACCCCGCAGCTCCTGAGGTGCACCCTTCTCCTCCACGCCCTCACAGGACTCACAACGCAGTACCCGAGGTGCACCCTTCTCCTGCTCGCCGTCACAGGACTCACACTGCAGCACCTGAGGTGCCTCCTTCTCCTGCTCGTCCTCACAGGACTCACACCAGCACCTGAGGTGCACCCATCTCATGCTCGCCCTCAGACATCTCACAACAGCACCTGGGGTGCACACTTCTCCTGCTCGTCCTCACAGGACTCACACCAGCACCTGTGGTGCACCCTT